>CM023485.1:86301224-86561223 GCA_013339685.2 Hyalomma asiaticum | reverse complement strand
TATTTCTATTTTCTCTTCTATTTTGTATCAATAACTATTCTGTAACAAGTCAGATCTTGTAATTATTCTGACGAATTATTTTTACTATAAAGTGTCCGCATGCGATGGTTTCTTCTAGACGTGAATGACTTTGTTGCCCATGTGGCAGTTGTCGGTGCTTGTCAAGCCACATTAGTGCAGATTTTAATCCCGCCATACTTCACGTACGACATACACACAAAAAATTACGCTTTGCTGCGTTGTCGCAAACAACCTATGACCAGCGCAGCTGTGGGGGCGTAGCAACGCATTGCAAAAATGAGCAAAGGAGACGCATTTTTTTAGGAGAGCTACAGCTAACTTTTCTTGCACTACATAGGGGACAAAGACGCAAATCATTAAAGCATCATTTTCCATCCAAACCAAGCATTTATTTCAACTACACCAAGCTAATTATCACCTTCACTCATTCCACTATCTCCTCTATCTCTCTCTTCCTATATCTCTTCCTCCTCCCCTATAGGTCAACCGTCTTTCTTCTTTTATCTCTCTGTGTATCTCTTTCTTTCTCTCTCTCAGTTTCTCTTTCTCTCGCTCATATCAAGTCGTGTTAGGCTTGTAGGTACAACGTAATTGTACACATGGTTCACATAACCCAAGTTCTGCAAGCGTGCGTACATAGCACAGTGCACAGTTCTGGTGCTCACCTTCGGAGCTTGTACCCGTCTTCAAATCCTGCCTCGCCAAGAAATTTTATTTTGTTTTATTTCTTTACTTCTCTCCCTCTATATATCTCTCTCTCTTCACATCTGTATCTGCACCTCCACTCCACATTGCACACTCTCTACGCATCGTTCTCTCTCTTAGAGTTTTCGCCAACGAAGGCCGCGCCTGGAAATCACGCTATAACAGCTCCGTGTTAAAGAAAAAAAGAAGATTCAGTACAGAACCGCGATATGAATACGAGACAATTCATAGCGGGTGACTCAAATTTAGTTCGACTATCCATACGGGACTCTTTAACGACCACCCAATTTGATTCCTGGAATGATATTGCATTTCATCTCCGACTACGCTTAATATCGATGTTGTGAGTTGGGAACGAATCGCGGCATCCACTGCACTAATGAATTTCTCTTATATTGGTAAGGATAGCATGTAGCTTTGTTTGCCCTTCCGTTGATCAACGTTCGTAAAAGCTGAAAGGCCTAACCACGTGAGCTACGCTGAAATTTTTTCACGACATGACATTTGCTCAATTCTGGCACTGCCAAATGCCGGAATTCGGTGAATGCACTAAATAAGGTAGTTAATTATATTTATCAACATCTATTACTGTGATGAGCCAAGAAAGTGAGTAGTGTTGCCGCACTTCATAGTTATTTGACCATAGTATCAGAATGCACTCAAATGGTGAACCGAGCGAGAATACTTCACCCGCACCGCCTTTAATGCCAACACTTGCGCAGTATACGTCGTACCCAGGCAATCAATGAAATATAATGTCATTTGCCTTCTCATAAACCTCGCGGTCAACATGCCTAATTTCATTGAATTGCCGTGAAGGCTTGGAGATTTGGTGGCGAACATCTGCAGATATTGAGGTCATATTGCAAAAGCAGTGCGAGCTTTTGCGAGTTCGCCTCCACAATGTGTACAAGCGCAGTGCCGGACGTAGAATCGAATTGTCTTCGGAGTTCCTGCCGGACATTCGGAAGAACGCACTGAAGTACAAAATTAACCTATAATCCAAGAGAAGCCAGAGCCGTAAGGAAATATAAAAGAGATTCCGACAGATCAGATGGAAAACCTATCAACGGAATCGCTGTTCCCGGTAGCCTTACCCTTGAAAGCAATTATTTTGTGTGGAGAATTCTGCGCGTCCTTAGTTTACTTCCACTATACAACTTTATCCAGCGTTTGTTGCGACATTGTATGTGGGAGTGCTTGACGTGGCAGGCGATCTTGTGCATGAATAACTTGTTGACAGAGCTCCACGATTTGACCTTTCGCTGCACAACGTTCTTGTCGCGCAGAATGAAATTACGTGAAAGATACGAAAACCGGTACGCACAGCTCAACTCAGCGTCCCGACCACCATATCCACGCGAATTTGTTCATTTTGCGCTACGTCATTTGGGCCCCGGAAGCATAGATTGCAGCCCTGCCCCGTGCGGCCCATTTGCGATTACATGGTGCGCTCACAAAGTAATGAAATAAACGACTGACCAATGGAGAAAATACGATATATGATATATATGAACAAATTACGCAAAATGCAACTTTATGTGACAGTACAGGAAGAGCACAGGTGTATTAGGCAATAACGTTAGATTTTTTTCTTCTTTATGGAGTATACAAGTTGTTTAGTGGTCATTTTCTGTATGACATAGAAACGCATGCAATGTAAACCTACCACTACGTACATGAACAGGATTGAACACTCGCAGAACTCCCACTGCCCTGTTGTTAAAGCAGTTATTCGGCAAGAGAATGTATGTAGCAGTCACAACGAGCAAAACTTGGGAAACAGAAACGAAGCTTTGCTTGAAATTTTGAATTAAGGTGATTATTTCTGCTGCCGATCTTACTGCATGCTCGTAGCAGTGAGAGCCTTGAAAACTTCGTGCGACAATACCACAATGCGCATTGATTTGCTACGCTGAACTACTTGAATACATGCAGTTAACACGTCGTATAGTGACGTGAGCGCTGTCAGATTTACGTGACTTCGATAAACATTGTGAAACTTGCTCTCGCTGTTACAAGGAATATTGCTGAAGCCAGTGTTTCGATAGTCGAAACACTGGCTCTTCAGCAATATTCCGCCTATCTTCATGAGCTCTATAAAGCTAAAAACATAATTTATTGATTTTGTACAATAATTCGAGCTGATCCCGGGGATTTCAATCCCCCGAAAGATTTCTGTCAAATAACCCGCATATTATTTCTTTTTCATTCTGTATATTGATTCACACTGTGTCCTGCAAATATTTCAGGTTTAATGGTCCTAATAAAAAAGCGATATTTAGAAAAGCGCCAATGGCGTGCGATAATCCCGCCGCGATGGTCTAGCGGCTATGGTACTCGGCTGCTAATCCGGAGGTCGCGGGATGGAATCCCGGCCGCGGCGGCTAAGTTTATATGGAGGCGAACTGTGGAGGCTCGCTTTGCTGTGCGATGTTAGTTCAAGTCAAAAGAGCCCCAGGTCGTCGAAATTTCCGGAGCCCTTCACTACGGTGTCTCTCGTAATCACATGGCGGTTATGGCACGCAAAAGCCTGGAAATTTACTAAATTGGCGTGTGTGATAAAGGTGTGCGCTCACCTTGAATCCGTCGTAAGTCCAAGATCCGAACTTCATCAGGCACGTCTGCTCGTCGAATGGGAAGAACTCCACGTCAATCTCGCACGAGCTTTTGTAAATGGCCGGCGGCTTCCACTGGATGCGGCCGGTGTAGTTGAGCTGAGCCTTGGTGGACAGCGTCACCTCGAAGTTGCCGTCGGCGCTGCAAAGCACAGCAAGCAGCCAACAACGGCGGTGGACGACGTTTTCCATGTCAAAAAAGGCTACGTTAGGTACGGTTAATCAAGGGTTGGGTTAAGCTAGAGGCATCAACTGCAATGATAGTAATAAAATGGCAATGAAAGGAGCGAGGACGCGAAAAAAAAAGGATCAGCGAAGTCAGTGTTCACGGTTAGTAACATAGCGAAGCTGAATGCCTCGCTGCAAACATCGTGTACGGAAAGAACGAGACCGTGTATGACACTCTTTTTGGCCTTATTTTTAGTTTGCTGTTCTCTTCAAAGAAGTGAAAAGCTGCGGAGTTGAGGCTATCGTTACAGCTTTTTACAACGGTCAAAACTTATCTCAAAATAAATTATGTGCTACGTAGTCAATATAATAACGCAGGTCCAGACCGATACGTACTAATATTACCAGCTGCAAAAAACTGTTAAGAATTTTTTTCTAGCGTCTAGTAAGGCGAATATTGGCTTGTTATTTTTTTTACTTTGTAACCGGAAGTGTTCGCCCTCATGACAGTTGTAAGAATTATCGCTATAACGCCTTATATTATTACTAATTTAAAAAAAAAACTTGCACGGTGTACCTACGTAGCCATCGAAAATAGCACGGAGAATCACATCGTTGATCAAATGAGTGATTACCTTAGCGGTGACTTCTAAGGTAGTGTGAGAAGTCACCAAACTCCGATAGCATGAAAGACTAGTGGCAACGAGAAACGCCTCATTGGCATGCTCTGTTTTAAATTTTACAGTATACGGTGGCGCTTTCAGTAAGTACACGCAAGGTGTTCTACATTCTATGTTTATTTTTCTGGCTCGGCAAGGAAAATCTAGAATGGAACGTGTGACCTTGTGCTGAGGAGCGAAGTCGTCGCTCAGCGATACCGCATCATGAATATCCAATCGCTCAGAGCTGATGAGAAATCGATAATAAATGCGCATCGTTCCCGCTGAATCAACGTACAAAAGTGGCGAGAGATTTATGAGAACGCATGTCAAAGCTCTTGCGTAGCAGCGATATTACCCTTATATTTTACCGTGCATTTCATAACTTATTTACGTAGTTTACCAATACTGTCGATCGCACATTGCGTCACCTTTTCGTTTTTGCTTTTTTTTGGCGCGGGGGGGGGGGGGGGTTATAATGCAGGGCATCAGAAAGACGTAGTACCTATTCAAGGAAAACTTCCAAAGGCCGAAAGGTAAACTGCTGTGAGTTTCCGAAGTCTTAAATCGATAAAGACATAGCAGCCCAAAAATAAATAAATGAGCAAAGTAAACCGCGAGACAGCGCCAACCTACTTGTTGTATAGTACGATGTCTGGCCTCCAGATGTGGTCCGAAGGCACGTGCAACATGTCCACGCCGCCGTAGTCGCGAGGGTCCCAGCTCAGCTTGTAATCGTCCCAGTACTGCGTATGCGAAACGATATTCAATAATTATCGCCGTCAATCACAGTTATGTGTGGTTGAATTATTGTTTAAAAAAAAAGTGTTCCTTAAAAATGTTCAACACATTTCCAGGCCATGAAAACCACAGGCACAGCGATGCTGTTTCTTCGTCGTTATTCGTGACGTAACTGGCAATGGCGTCAAGTTACTGACGCCACGATCTATCACTTGCGACAGTCGCGCCACCAGTCATCATTATTTACTGACCGTATGCGATCAGTCACCATGCAGCTTATGCACTTCTTTCATTATTTCGAGCTAAACTTCATTCATATTTTATTGCACATTGGCCTCATGCAGTTCTTCCTGTCTTTCCTCTTTTTATTTCTTTCTTTCTTTACATATCGGTCTATGGTAATTTATCCGCGGCTGCTGGCATCGAATCCGAAACTTTGAGCTGATTATTTTCTACACATTCGCGCCCGTCGGCCTTTGCATAATCCCTATCGTGTGACAGCGGCATGAGGGCAAGAGTGAGTCGAACGTGGCACTACGCATTGAGTAGACGGCAAGTGCGGGTCCGCTTTTGCCCTCCTTTGTGACAAAGAACGATGTCGGATGCATGGCACAGCCTCGACTTTGAAGAAAGCTCCGCTGTTAAAATCAATTTTTGGCACAATCCGCTCCAAAGGCCAAAGACGAGTGAACACTCTTATTGTTTTTCTCTCTTTCTTTTGCGCTATTACAGAATACGTGAGATTGTGAGAGGATTAAAGTTTAGAAAACACGAAAAGTATACGCAAATTTAACTCAGGTGATTGCCACGGCGGTCTAGTGGCTATGGCACTCGGCTGCTGAACAGAAGGTCGCGGGATCAAATCATTGCCGCGGCGGCTGGATTTCCATGGAGGTGAAATGCTAATGGCCTGGGTGATGTGTGATGTCAGTGCACGTTAAAGAAACACAGGTGGTCGAAATTTCCGGAGTCCTCCACTACAGCGTCTGTCATAATCATATAGTGGTTTTAGAACATAAACCCCGAAAAATTAAAAACAAATTGATGACTATGTGTATAACCAAACCATACCGGCCATGAAAACCAAACCAAACTGCGCAATACCAGCGCATGCAAGCCAACCCAAGTTAGGCAAGCCAAATGAACGAATACTATATATGCGATTACACGCGAAACGTTTAGGTTGGTTAATTTTGCCTGCATTGAACACTACGTGGCGTCGTCATTGCTTTTTGTGCATCAAATGTCATAATCTTATACTCGTGCAAGGTGGTATCCAGAAAGAAGATCGATTTCTTAAGGCGTTATGAGGGCTCGAGGCAATGGCGTCAGAGCCGTCAGCCAGCTGAGGCCCTCAAATATCGCTCACGGTGTGTAAGCATGCATGACACGCCCTTCCGTACCAGCGCACTAACATGCCCAGTCAGAGCGCAGATCCCCCAACTTGTCAATGCCCGCGCCCTGCCAAGCGCTTGGGCCAATACCGTTGATAGTAATAGCAACGGCCAAACAGCAGAAAAAAAAAAGAAATGCTCACTGGGTCAAACGTAAAACAGCTATCCTAACGGCTCAGTTTGTAAGTGCAGTACTTTCGATTTCGAATTCCAGCAGCAGATCTGAACGTAGCACTTCAGCAAAGGTTAGTGGGTTCACTAATGATGTCTTCTGTATGTCTTCAGACGTACCGACGAGCATGAGAGTTCATCCCTCGATAAATTAGCAATGTGGCCTTGAGCAATTTCTGCTGGGTGGGCATTCGCTCCATATGTCGCAAAAGTCGAGAACCGACAACAAAAAATCACGAAGTTTCCCAAAGGCTAAGTTGTAGTTACGACTAGGAAAAAAGCTGATAGTATATACAGGGTGTTTTTTTTTTAGTCGCAACACATTTTGAAAATTAGAAAAACATAAAGGCGGTGATATTGACGTCACAGACGCTCTTTTTCCGGCAAGTTTCGCTTTCAAGGAGCCTGCCACGGGGAATTAATTCTTCGCGTAGCTCCGACATGCACTCCGCTATTCAAAATTTGATTATTGGGATAGGTAGTGTCGAGGACGGGCTCCAAAGTACTCATTTGCTGTAGCCACCAATTACTGATAATTAGAAAGGTAATTAGCGTGATCTCGCTAATTATGCATACAAGTGCGGAAATTGTTCTGTATCTAGAGGCTGCCAATCCGTATACTCGAATGGTACACAAGACATTCCCGCGATTTATGTTTTTGTAATTTTCAATATGTGTTGCAACTAAAAAAAAAAAAAAAACACCCTGTATATCAGAAGCTGATTACCATACTTTATTACACTCCAGATAATGCAATGCGAAAATTTGCAATTTGCATTGACAATGCATTCAGCGCGGCCATCTGTGGTGCCAATTTTCCCGCGTTTCATTGATAGCGCATGACTTAAGTTTCATTGCGGATCCTGTTGCGGCGATATGACTGTTTCTCGTGAAAAAGGTGTCATTTTATTGCTGTCTTAAATTTGTCTCCAGCAGTTGCCGATATGGCAATAGTGCCGCTATCGCGTGAACTTCCATCGTCTTGCGTGAAACAACTACACGATGAGTGCTATATTTCAGCGCATCATAGGACTTACTCCGAAGATTATTCTCGTAAGCTCCCCAGCTCTAAGGCTTGAATTAACATCAAATAAAGCATTAACGCACTTACTTGCTCAACCCAGAGGTTCGTCGTCATAATTTGGTTCTTGAGGTTCTGGAAACAAAGAGAGGGATTACACAACATTCGAAGGCATCGATTCATTCATCAGCATGGCAAAACGCCCACGCGAGTCCATGCACGTGAACGTAAATCAATCAATAAAATAAGGATTTAAACGACGCGCGCCATTAAATATGCAGCCTTTATCTGTTAAACGCACACGCGAACTCAATAGCACCTTTTCTTCCCCTTTTTTCTTTGCTTCATACCGTTGCTACAGTTAGGGGTCTTGGAGATAGAAAAGTAAAATGTTCAATAAGCATATGTTTATGAAATATACTGAAACTTTTGAGCGTAAGCTGTTTCGCAAACAAATCCTTTAATCTTAGAGCGAGGCGTAAACTTTAAAACTTCTCGCTGTCAAATCGAACAGAGTTCAGATGATCGCATGCCCTGATCTCGTCATACGGCTTGGTGCGACATTTCGCCTTGTTTTATTTCGATAAAAGGATAAGGACGAATGATTGATGACGTCATTTGTCACTGAAAGGCGACCCCCTCCAACTCGCTGGTATTTGGAAACTTCGGAATGTTCTAAATAAAATTGGAAGAGGGGAAAGGGGGGGGGGGGAACGCCATAATCACGGTGTCGCTCCGTGGCCGTGCAGGGCAGCCATTTCGGGGTGTTTAAATAAACATGAAGACAGAAGAAATATGAGAGAGGGAACAACAAGCAGGTTGCATCAGGAGAACGGATATGCTACCCCGCAAAAGGGAAAATGAATCAGGGAGATTCTAAGTTAGAGAGGATAGAGAGACAAAGATGGAAAGCGCACAGAACAGCCACACAGAGACAAACAGTCCCAATTTGTCGTTCCTGCAAGGTAAGCGGCATCACTGTCGCCACCGCTTGTCCAAGTCTGTTGCTTTTAAAAACATAAGCGTTGCCTTCATCGCCCTCAGCCGTGATCACTTCTGTCGACGACGTTCATAAATGGTTTCAACAGACATAGGTATATTGCCAAGATGCGCTGTAGCGGACGCCTGTGACTGTTCCTGAACGCTATATCGAGGACAGTCGCGCAGGGTATGTTGTAGCGTCTCCTCACTAGGACAGGCATCACGAAGTGAGTTTTCGGCCACTTAACTTGCAGTGAAGATTTTAGGAAAGCCTCTTCTAGCTATAAATTATAAACCAGGGTGACTTCTCTAGTGAGCCAGCCCAGCTGTCTACAGAAGTGCATCAAAGGGTACAGGCGGTGTTGCCGATTGGTACACTCGGTATGGCTGCTTGGTGTGCTCGATAGTGGACGGTATACGAGCTGGTCAGTCCTTCAAGGGCGGTGATAGCATGGTCTAACGTAGTGTTTTAGCGCAAGTATCAGGCAAGATTCCTTTGTCCGCATTTCATTTTGCTACTCATTGAGTGGTTTAGTAAATGGTGTCGATCGGTAAGAAGCGATCGATAGCACACGCGACCCAGTCAGCCAACTCGCCGGGTCGACTGGTCGTAACACTGTTATGCATTACGCAAATGGCAGTACAGTGGCAAAAGGCACAAATTTTCGCAAGTCTTTAGCCCCTGAGTATCGTATAAGTACGCACAATTCAACGGTAAGCGCAAGATATAATGCTGCATTTAAGACACAGTTTCATACGATTGCAAGAACGCACTGCAGAAACTTCAATTGCTCTTGCGGAAATGCAGCGAGCATAACTTTTGCTCATGATTGTCTTGTGAAATACAATACGCTATCTACCTGCAAGTGAATGATGAGATTACAAGGTGACTGGGAATTCTAAGTTGCACTGTCGGACTGATTCTTTCAGCGCTAAGGTACGTATCTGAAAATGTGCGAAAATGATATCTTCACGAAAGCCTATAAAAAAGCTATCTATGGTGCGTCGTGCATTGTGAAAGAAACTATGAGGCAATCACTAACATTTCTATGATTATTATTTGCTCTAGCTCTCATCGTATGCGGCTCTTGTGTTATTGTTCATTTGCCCTAGTTGCAATGTCTTATGTTGTGCTTCCCTAGTACCACAAGGCAGTGCTAAAACTTCTTAGCTGTGTGCTGTATCATATTCACGATCGGCAAATAATATTGCATAGAGCATGTTTTCCTTGCTATATAACACCCACCACCTAAGCACTGTAATTTCCGATTTCGCGACGTTCCTGTGTGCATTACAGGAAGCTGTCGCTATGCTCAAAATACTAAAAAAATGATAAAGAAAAATGGGCAACTAGGTGCTCAGAACGCCTCGTAACAAAAGCGAGCGGAAGAATGGCGAACGAACACTGATTTTAGCGAGAGCAGGGTCTTCGCTTGCAGTAGGTGGACTTATAGGTTTAGTGGGGAAATCCGCCAATTGTTCTACCAGAAGGCTGTGCTATACTTGTCTAGCACTGTAAAGTCAAATGACCTTACGTTATACCTGGTTTCAGAAAGTCTGTAGAATGCGGATGGTGAACAACGCGGCTTTTTAGGGGCGACGCTCCTTAGGGTGTGGGTCGTTCCCTCCTCTGTAGTAGCAGCAGCAGCAGCAGCAGTAGTAGTAGTAGTAGTAGTAGTAGTAGTATGTATGTATGTATGTAGCCACCTCGCGCCGCCAGGAGGTTCGCGCTCGCCCTCGGCGCGTGCCTCCTGGCGCGCGAGCTCTCTCACTCTTCCATCTGCTGTCTTGTGTGTGTGTGTGAGAGAGAGAGAGAGAGCGAAACGCGCGCGTTGACTATGGAAACGCTCTTTCTTCGATGAACGCTGTACCAGCTCGCAAAGAAGGAGAACGCGCCTTCACCCGCGAGAGACAACGTGGGCGCAGGCAGCGTCTTCTGGCGAGTTTATTGATTGAAAAATACCGACTGCTCGCGCTGGAGAACCGTTCACCGGCCACCCATATATATATATATATATATATATATATATATATATATATATATATATATATATATATATATATATATATATATATATATATTGTAATAAAGAAAGAGACGTAGACACAGCGCCTTAGCTGCAGGCCGGCTGTTCTAATCTGACTTCCTCTCAAGCATGGAACTCCGGGATCATACATGCACTCGGCGATGGTGATGCCGCACCGGGAGTTACCATGCCGAAGACATTAAGTTGCTCGAAGAGCAACGACATGGCCCGCATGACGTCGGTGATTTGACCGACCGAGGCATTCGGGTAAGCAGGGTCGGCGGCCGCGGAAAATACGGCGGGCTCTGTCCTCCCGACGGCGGTGTCCATGTCCGAGGACGCTTGGACAGCGTGCCTGTGCGGCTCTTCACTCTTAGCTGAAGGGGGAGTAATGCGAGGGTAGGACAACTTCATTACTCTACCCAGAGTTATTCAACTCTAGGTGGAAGGGATGGGGAGTCAGCCGCGGGGCTTACTCTTCCGTTCAAGGAAGAGTAACATGGTCTGCAAGCTCCCATGCTGCTTATGTAGAGTTAGAAACTCGCGGAACTCCAGCGTCCGTAGCGTGAACAGCGCCCAGTACTCCATCGTTCGCAAATATCGCCGCACAACGATATGCGATTGCAGCGTTGCCGGCCTGGACGTGGCAAGCCTCAACGTACCTTGATATCCTGAATATACACTCCAACAAGAAAAGGTACACGCGACTCTCTGCGAGCGCACCGCGTAAAGATTGTGCGTCGGCGCACGCAGTCGGATCGCGTCTCCGGACGGCCTGCCTGACGCGCACCGATCGGCACCGACAAGAGAAAGCAAGCCAAGAATTCCACCACCGCACTTCTAGTACGCTGTTAAAGACGAGTGCGCGCGCAAGGAGACAAAACAAAAAGCAAAAGCAAACGCAGGCAGGTGGAGAGATATCAACAGAACAGCGAACAGCGCCGGGCGCCGGTGCGAGGGTTCCGTCGGGCGCCAGCCAGTTGCGCCTGTGACGCTGTGGGTGCCCGAAGCAAGCTCAGCCGTATCGCGGATATCGAAATTACGGCCAGTTGGCTCTGTGAACGCTGCATGAGAATGGTGCTGTTGAGTTGACACACTGTGCGTGTTTTGTGCGGGCAGTCTCACTGTGTTCTCGTCGCTGAACGCGAAGGTTGTGATGTGACGGCAGGGCAACTTATGTCATGCTGCGACAGTGATGGTTTCGCCATGCCGCGACGCGCAACCGTGCAAGCTCGGCCCATTCCGGCGCACCCATGGTAAGTCATGCATTTGTCTTGTTTGTTTGTTGGTCTTTATCGCCGCTGATGCATGTGTACGTGTTGTTCTACACAGCGCGCTGTCTAAGCGAAATTAAAGGCAAAAAAGAGGCGCTAGGCGCATATATAGAAACGACGCGACATAAATGCGCGTTTAGGAACACCCGTGAAGGCAGTACAGGCGTAGGAAGGTCATTCGATCAGCTCACGAAATCGCCCCTTCACTTAAAAAAAAAAAATCTTGTGTGATATTATTTCATGCGAGAAGGCTTCAACTTCATGCTTTCGGTGAATGTAAACTTACGCGAAAGACTGCGGCTATCGGAAATAATAATTGCTCGTGTAGTACATGCTGACACCACGATATGATCATGAGGCGCGCAGTAGCGGAGGGCCCGGGAAGTGTTGACCATCCGGTGTTCTTTTCATGTGCACTGATAACGCGCAGTATACGGGCCTCTCGCATTTTCGCCTTTTCGAAAATGCGACCGCCGTGGCTGGGATCTAATCCTCGTCATTCCGGTCAGCAGCCGATGTGTTTATCACGTCGTCATGTGTTTATATGTGCATGTAACCCATATTTTTAACATTCGCTCAGTTCCGATAATCAGTTCTTTTGTTTTTCCCCCTCAGCCGGGCAATATGTCCACATTTGCATATTATTGGCGCCTAGTAACACTGGGGCGGCCTTTGACAAGACGCTCGAGTGCAACATGTGTAACTGCGCGATGGACTTTACTGACATTGCGGACCTTTTTAAAGTGCACATGTAACGTTGTTTCGCGTTTCTTTGCCTTTGTGCATTTCGTATAAATGTGTGTGCCGCACAGCAAATACGAAGCTCACAACAAACTACTTACCAGAATCTCACTGTTAAGTGTAACATGTGTTTAAAAACTAGACTGCTATAAAAGAAGCGAAGTAAGCATTTTCAATGAAGATTTCATTTTTATGTGCACAAAATGTCTAATGAACCTCGTTATTTTGCATCTTTTCCAGGAAGATTTTTCCGGTGAAGCAGCGAGAGTTGCTGGCCCACCACTTTTTCCACAAGATCGATCATGGGAAGGCTTCTCTGTGCCTCACAATGTGCTGGATCAAATTCGCATACCTTTAAGACTACGAATGAACAATGGGACTCGTGTGGTTGGCTATACACAAACTGCTGGCAAGCATTTGCAAACACTCTACTGCGGAAAACGTAGCACTTTTTAAAGACCCCTGTGGAAACTCCTCCAATTCAACCTTCATTAAACCCTGACTGCTTCACAGCTTACTCAGCTTTCATTTAAGCTCATGCTACTTACTAATTGGATCAAATGTAGGCAATACTTAAATGCACGTCATTGCTTAGGTCAAAGGGGCTTTCCAGCCATGGTGCTTGGTATTCATTTATTTTGAATAGGAAAATAAGGCATGTACAATGTACCGTGACATTAATGTTAAGCAAGAAAAAATCCTGCAGGTCCCCCACACTGTGTGAATTGGCGTCATGTGAAGCAGTCTGCAAAGAACTTGCCAATGACGAATTCTTTGTCATTCAGCGAAGTGTTACGGGTAGAATCAAACTCCTTGTGAAAAACGCATGAATACCCACTCAAGATGTATGCTTAACGTGGGCTAACCAGGAACGTTGATAGTATGGTGAATGAGTGATAGCTCATGGTATGATGTAATATTGATACTCACATTAGTCCAAAGCACAAATGTCTATATTGTCAAAGAAAAATGCACTATATGGTGCGTGCGTTGATGTGGTCTCAGAAGCATTGTTTGTTGAGGTATTCCTACGGTATAGAGCAAAGTTGCACAATAGCATACAGACATACATGCGTTGCTATGATGGTGGTCATCATACATTAGAAATGCAATTCACATAACGCAAGCACCAATATAACAACTGCTGGTGCAATGGGCTTATTTACTCTAACCACGCTGGAGGAGCCGCCATAGTGGTAGTGTGCCTGCTTGGCACCTTGAGGGCCCGTGTTCAATACCCCCCTACTGCTTCGTAGGCTGTGTGTGCATGTCTGTGTGTGTGTGTGTGTGTGTGTTATGTCTGCATTTCAAACGCAAGCTACGAGAAATGGTGTTCCTCTCTTGGTTTAAGAGCGAAGCTGCTTGAGCCGGTTATTGTGTGTCAATCATGAACAGCAAAATGTGTGCTGATCCTGGAAGCAATGCGCCATGTGAGGTGCAGAAAACTTCATGCAACGCTCAGTGTTGTGGGTTCGGTCCCTGCAGCCACGGTGTTTCATATGTCTATTTTAGCTGGTCCTTGATTGACATAGGCCTTATCAAATCCAAACATCTGTGGCGCATACTCGCATACTGTGGTCCAAGAACTACGGTTGTGAGCTATGCATGATTGCAGTATTGTTAATCATGACATATATGATGAGTATATCAGGTTAGCAATATCAAATATTTGTCATTCATGTTAGTCACATATTTATACCTTACCTCCAAAATGTTGGGGTCTACCAGGCAAATTAGATAGATAGATAGATAGATAGATAGATAGATAGATAGATAGATAGATAGATAGATAGATAGATAGATAGAAACTATGTTCACCAAGAAGTGCTTCACATTTAATAATTCATCTGGTCATAACTCATAGCCCCAGCTAGCACGTAAACAGTAGAGTGCACTGATGTAGGCATGCCCATTATTGACAGTGGGATTATAAGTGAGCTGTAGTTGTGTATTAGTTAAAGAGTGATGCCTTAGCCTATGTAATTACCATTGTGTGTTTGCAGACTCTATGTACTTTGTGCTTGCCATCTGTTAGAAACGTACGAACACATTGGCGCACTGTTAAGAAATGCATGCACCACCGAGCATCATAGTAACATTCAAACCATATCAATAAACAGTTCTTTCACACTGTTTTACTGCATCAAATTCCTGAGTATTTATGCTGTATTGTACACATTATTGTTCCATGGGCTCAATGTTCAAATACAGTTTTGTGCATGCTATGAAAATGTATATCTTTGCACTGACATGATAGTTGTTACTGTTTTGATTCCAATAAAATATTAGAACAAACGTTTGTTGTGTTGCTTGTGGTGGGACAAATTTTAATGCATGGGAACTAAAGAATAAAACTTGTGAGTGAAAATAAATTGCTAAAATAGTGATCTGTCATTGTTACTGCTGGAGTTCTACCAGGCAGATTTAACTGGTATTTCTTGCAACACACTGTACGAGAGAAATAGGTGGTGGAAGAGAACAGTGATGTTCAAACAACGACTGGCTGTTCATTTATCAATCGCAGAATAGTTTGATGTGCGTAAGTGTAACACCAACTTAAGCATCAAGTGCATGGAATGCTAAGAATATGTGAGAGTATATGTCAGTGACTTTGAGCTTTGAGGATCTCCGCATCTGTCAGTCAGTCACCTGTGCTTGCTTTGTGAAATCTTCAGTTGCCACAGGCATAGCGTTCTCCTCTGTTGACAACAGAAAATGCGTAGACACTGCCTGTTTTCTGGAGATGGGTCATTTCACTGAAGAACAGAGTAACAGATTTTTTTTTTCTTAACATTGATCCAACGCCCACATTTCCAACGCCCACATTTGGAAAACAGAAATGCGAAATCCTTGGTTTTAAAGAGGAGACCTGTCTTGCGTAGGCTATGCTTCACCTTGAGGCACGGCACGCCTTGCTCATTCGTTTTCATGGCTACATGCTGTTCAAAAATAGGCGTAATTAGCAAGGAAAATAGCTGTCGCCGATGACCAGATTTAGTAGCTGAGTACAGCACATACGACGACAGCATGTCGCACCAAACAGCGCAATGCGCGCAGGTATATACTGAATTGCACAAACAGCTGATCGCCAAATCGATGTGGAAACGCCGCTGCCAGTGTGTGTAGCGCACGGATAGGTCACACGCGTATAAGTTATATATGTTGGTGTAGGGCACCTAGTGACGTACGCAACTTTTGTATGCGAATGCGGGTGGTTTTTGAACCGCTAGGAACGCGCTGGTGCCAGTGGACGCGTGGGGCTCACGGCAGCATTAATCAAAATTGCTGAACAGCACATGCCTATGGAATACGCATGCTTGAGTACGACACGCTGAGATACCTTACTTTTACGCAGATGTTTGCTTACATTTAGCGATCGAAACATCTGTGATGCGTAGGGTAGCACGAAATTGAGCACCGATTTATAACGCGGTTGCCGCACGGCGCGACGATATGCAGAATAATTCATAGCGCAGTGCTTTGCCGGTGGCTTTCTCACCGCCTCGCAAGTTTTGCATTGACCGAACGGAAACACATGCTCATACCGATCAACTTCGAAGCTCTTAGGTTCAGAAGCAGAGTAGCAATACATTCGGTAGATATATAAGGCCGCGAATAAAGACGCCGGCAGACCGTGGTGTGGTGGCGTGATCGGTAGTGTGTCCGCTTGCTGTGCGTGCGTACCCAAGTTCGATTCCCATGTTGTTGGTGGTTATTTTCGTAGTGTTGTATGTTCTTGATTTCTTCGATTTCTGTGTTCTGAAGTGCCCCTGTGATGGTCCGAGTACTGTCAATTAGCGTTGGAATGTTTACTTTGGCGGTGGTATCGACGAGTGATATAAGTGCCGTGCGTTCACGAATCTGCTCGCTGTCCGCGTGTACTGGTCCAGGGTGTTTTTTTTTTTTTTCATTCGTGCTTCCGAATCAGCATTGTCTACGATTTCTTTTACACCTTGACGATTAATGAGAGCGTGGCTGCCGCTACGCTGGACCAGCCGCGCCGCATGGCACCGTACGTGTGCTCGGCACTGTTGCCGTGAAGAAAACAACTGATCATAACAGTATTCGCTAATCGTAACGACGTCGAATATTATGTTGTTTCGTTTGAACAGGTAGTGTACTCAATATCATGAAGGGTTACCAGGCGTTTCCATGGATTCTGCCTATATTTAGTGCTTAATTACACAGAACACCGCTATTTTCACTGGAAATACAGGGGAAGTCGAGACACCCTGAATGCTTTGCGTAATGGGTGTTTATATGCTTAACGTTGTTGTGTTGTGTGTACGTTGTGCATGGATGCATGTTTTATATATGCGATCTCTCGTTTACGCACGTTCTCTTGACGTATTCGCTGTTGCATGGTACGATCGAAAGCTTGGCGCCGCACCATCTTCTTTTTTTTTTTTTTCGTTGCGTCCTTCATGAAAAGAGTGCTTGAACTCCCGCGAAGCATTACTTCACTCCCCTTCAGCCAGAGTGACAGAACTCTGTGCGAGAGAGTGCGTGCACTCGTGCGAGAGAGTGCGCGCACTCTGTGCTACAGAGAGTGCACAGCACTCCTGAAAAGAGAGTGAAATATGGGACAGGCATTTACTCTGCCGAAAGGAGTGCCCAGCACTCTACTGCAGCTAAGAGTGTTGTGCCGACGTAGGTCGAGGCGAGGGGGTGTTACCACAGGAAGCGTGAGCGCCATTCCGTGGTAACAGGAGGCCCTGCGTGGGTCCCATAGGTGCTTCCGGCGGCAGAAGGGTTGCGGGGTCCATGGTCGCGTAATCCTGGACGGCGTCCCTGGACTGGAGCACCTGCTGCGCCGCGAGGACGCCCTCAGCGTCTGTCTTTTGTCGACTGCGCCATTGTAAGAAGGAAGAGACGTAGACACAGCGCCTTAGCTGCAGGCCGGCTGTTCTATTCTCCGGTTCTGTTCTATTCACCCACGCAGGGCCTCCTGTTACCACGGAATGGCGCTCACGCTTCCTGTGGTAACACCCCCTCGCCTAGACCTACGTCGGCACATGAGCCGCACAGGGACGCTGTCCAAGCGTCCTCGGACTTGGACACCGCCGTCGGGAGGACAGAGCCCGCCGTATTTTCCGCGGCCGCCGACCATGGTTACCCGAATGCCTCGGTCGGTCAACTCACCGACGTCATGCGGGCCATGTCGTTGCTATTCGAGCAACTGAATGTCTTCGGCATGGTAACTCCCGGTGCGGCATCACCATCGCCGAGCGCATGTATGATCCCGGAGTTCCATGCTTTTGAGGACGACGCGATCCTCTGGATCGATAACCTAAACTATTTCGGCGCTCGCTATGGCTGGTCAGACCAGCAAAAATTGCAGGTGGCCCTCAGCCACCTTGGAGAACGTGCCGTGGCCTGGCATCGCTACCAAGGCGTCTGGCAGAGGTCCTGGCCGGAATGGACCTCGAAGTTCTTGGCTGCTTTCGGGCCGCTTCCCCGTGCCTGCGGCCATGCCAACCATCTTTCGAACTTGGACGAGGCTCGCGAGGAACACCGCAATGACACCGGAGGTGCGCCCGCCAGCCCCTCGACGGAGTCCATCGCTGACTGCCTTGTTACAGACGCCATTACCCAGTCTTGTACACCTGTGTGCGTCTCGGGTTCTGCGTTGGTGACTGGCATTGGGGCAGCATTGCAAACAACGCACAGCATTTTCAACCCAGAGCAACCGGAGAATAGAACAGCCGGCCTGCAGCTAAGGCGCTGTGTCTACGTCTCTTCCTTCTTACAATATATATATATATATATATATATATATATATATATATATATATATATATATATATATAGACATTGGATCTTGACTTGCAATGAAGTGCCGGTGGGAGATTTCACTTGTGCGTAGTTGAACCATAAGGATTCGTAGCGTGCGCGTTAACTAAATTAATCCGGAACTCGGCACGATCTACGATGAACATCCGGAGCTTCGCCCACTCATCATTCACTCCGTGGATATGCTGTGAATTTTTTGTAGAATGGAAGGTTTCAAATCGATTCATGGTCAACCTTGCCTTTTAGATGCGAAGCAGCTTATGGTCGGGCCTGTGTCCCTCCCTCTAACCGCCTTGTGGCGTCCACACCCACACTGCGCATGCGCATCCTCCTCTCCTCTCCGAACGGTGCGCGTTGACTATGGAAACGCGGGTTCGATACCGGCCGCGGCGGTCGCATTTTCGATGGAGGCGAAAATGCCAGAGGCCCGTGTACTGTGCGTTGTCAGTGCACGTTAAAGAACCCCAGGTGGTCTAAATTTCCGGAGCCCTCCACTACGGCCTTTCCTCTCTATCTCTTTCACTCGCTTTCCCCCACCCCCACGAACGCTTAGCCGTGCTCCCTACATGGGCTGCAGAAATTAGCGTCCTTTCCTAACCGAACCACAATAATCAATCTTTCTTCGATGAATTCTTTACCAGCTCGCAAGGAACGAGAACGCGCCCTCGCCCGCGAGAGACAACGCTGACGCAGGCAGCGTCTGCTAGCGTCAAACCGATGCAAACGCGCTGTGCACCCCCCGTGCTGCTTCGCATGGCCTCATGGTCCCCTTTAGCAGAAGATGGTGTAATTTTTTTTAACACGGAAGTGGTTTACGCCTGGTTTCAACTGGTGGATATCAGCAGGTTGATGTAACACAAAAGGATTCCTGTTTTAGAGCAAGAAATTACGCGATTCACACGATGTTGTACTTTAGTATGGGAGAGGATAAAATTTCCGGTGTAATCATGCGTTTACAAGATATGAACGTCTCGGAGTACACTGAATTTGAGAATTGATTTTTTTTCCTGAAGAGGGCATACAGTTTATCAACAGGGACCTTCCCGACAATATAAAAACTGGCAAACAGTATCCTGATTCGATAGAAAAGAGCTGTGCAGTGCTGTTGTTCTAGCTTTGGGAGATTATAACCTCAGAAGAGACACACACGAAGTCAACAACAACGTGGGAAACGCGCTCACCCTAAATAGAGATGAATGTTGCGCTAAGATAGCGCAGGAAGTTATCAACAGATAATCTGCATGAATGCTGAAAATCAACCTCCCCAGATTTTTCTATGGCATGCATAACAGCAACGAAGAGTTCAACAAGGGTCACAGAATAAAACAAATCATCGACGTCTACGGAAAGAAAAACAAAAAGAAAACATATCCTCTCGAGAATCTGCCCTCAAGAAACATCACGATGTCGTAATAGTGCTTTGTAGAGAAATGGTCTTGAACCTGCAGTGAACTGAACTGCTTCTGTATGAATTTGCTGAGGCCACGCTGCCTCGTTCCGCGCTCACTCAGCACAGACCTGGAAGGTACGTACATTCGAATATTATGGGTCCAAGCTGCGAACAACACCTTAAAAAAAAAAACTTTGCATTTGGCATCAATAACAGCATTTGCTAACCTGTTGAGCTGCAAGTCCTTGCACAAAGCAGTTGCCTTCTGTTTCACTTTGGTGGCACTACGCTTCACATTCTAGAAGTTCTTATCGATCGCTTCCTGCGCTCTCCTGTTGTAATCGCCTTGAGCCATGGCCGCGAATCCGCCGTCCTTGTCTGACAGCAGCAGACACCGCCGACCGATTCTGTTTTAGGTAGGCGACCACCTTCCCCAATAAATCCCTGGACTGACAGGGCAATCCTGTCTCAGGCTGGTCTTCGTGACCACATCCACAAGCAGGCACTTTTCTTGGTTTTCCTTAGACGCCCTTCCTGCTATCTGCCGGTTCAACGACAGCAGCATATGTTTCATCTTGAGAGAACGCAAGTTGCTTGCTCAAAACCTTGCCCACATCTTCGGGCACGGCCAGCTTTCCAATCACAACAGAGTTCTGGAGAAACACACCCGGATTGACTGTTGTCAAACGTAGCACTTAGTGCGGAGTACGCGCTCACGTACACTCGGCGACGTTCGCCGTTACGCGAGTAATGGCACGATGTTTAGACTCTGCCGACCACTCTAGATCCAACGCATTACACAGCACTCGCAACAGTTTCTCACGTTTTGGCACTGGTAGCCTCAGAGCTGACCTTAGAAGCTGGAAAAACCGTTTCAAAACACCAGGAGGTAGCCGCAGGAATCCTAATATGGCGCCTGCAGATCCACTGCGAGAATATTCTTTCGAAGGTAGAGAACGACGTATCTCGCATGGTCAGTAAGGTCCACATTACACGAATTACACATGTTGACTTGAGAATAACATGTATATTGATCACATTTAAAAGAGCCCTCAAATAGACTTATGTGAAGAAAGTTTTAATCTCCCAACGCTATGCATTATCTCACCCAATGTCGGGTTTTCTTCTATCATTGTTCTATACTTTATACATTCCAGTTCGCTGTGCTATCAGAGTACTTCCTTGTCGATTAGAGCGTTAACTTAATCGCAACACCCTTAAAGTGCCTGTCGAATTGTAGTTTAACTGAAGCGTTAGTTCCAGCTAAATCAATGCAGTTTGATCGCTTATAAGAACAGTTTTTTAAAGAATTTAGCAAAAATTTGCGGCATAAGTCGCTTTATTTTGAGGAGCGTGACAACGTACAGAAAGTATGCCCGCCGTCAGGAGTGCAAGTTTATGTTTGGAGACGGAGCATGCGGTTACGTTAAATTGAGGCGCAAGGAATAACAAGATGTAGTGTGTTCGCGAGGCTATAAGAGGTTAGTGCTGGCGAGACTCCCCACAGTCACGTTTTGCGTTGCGTTGTACTTTTCAGCGCTAGCCACCGCTTCGCGAACACGCCCGTAAAAGTTATTGCTGTTCACCGCACCAAACCTTGTCAACACTGGCCGCCGAAGCTTCCTTCCTTAATACATTGTGACGACGTTGTGACAATAAAGGACGCATATAATATAAAGCGGTAAAGACGAGCTATTTATAGGGCGAACCTGTTCCCATCAAAACAAGTAGCTCCCAATGTACAGCCATAGCCGTGAGCATAATAGTTAATTGAAAAAACGATCGACGGCGAAATGCGTCGGCTATTATACATACGCACAGATTCATAGTAGTACATTATAATGTTATCGCTGATGCTCGTTTAGGATGTGGAACGTAATGAACTATATGCATCGTACTGCAAAAAGGGAAGGCTTGCAGACACTTGCACAAGAGAGAGGTGAACATTTGACAGAGATCTGTCTGGTTGGGACGAAATTAAAGGGGAAAAAAGGGGGGACACCAACCAAATATTTGGTTGGTGTCCCCCCTTTTTTCACCCTCAAGAGCAGAGAGGTATAGTCACAACGAAAGGTGGCTGTCAACTGAGAGGGGGCAATGAGAGAGAGAAAAAAAATGGATGGCACTAATGTTACCTGCGCATGCGCAGGAACGGAGCGCCACCTGTCACTTGGGGCAGACGTGCCGATCTGCGAATGAGTAAACGCTTCTAATGGTCGAGGCTTGGTATATCAATGAAAGCAAAAGCGCATACGTGAGTCATGCTTTGATTAGCTCAAACAAGGACGACATTAAATGCCTTAACATTTATTTCTCACGTAAACTGGCACGTGTATCCGATTGGCGCTGACCCTCGTCAGCATACGCAGATAAGTTTTGTCTCTCCTTTATATTTCGCGTCACTGCTCCCCTTCAGTTGATAGTATCCACTCGTGATGTCTACCTATCTCACGAGTCTGTGTCTGCAAGGCTCACCGTTTCGGATTATGAACCCTTGCTAATTATATCTTTCCGTCGTTTTAAGCGTCGTGCATGCGAAGTTAGTAAAACACTCGAAGACCTTTTAGAGGCTTCGCGTATGCTGAGGCGCGGACTGTGCCCATCTGATAACGGGACAAATGTGTGTTTGCTGGAACGCGAAAAAGAAAAAAAGCAAATACCATCGGGCAATATAATGAAACTATTTAGCCAAATCCCGGACATTCAACTTGACGCGTCTTTTTTCACTGCATCATGAAAGCAATGTAGCGGAAAGAAAACGAATGTACAGAGTTTACTGTGTTGCTGCAAGAGCAGTACTCCAGAAAATTGCCTGGAAAGAGCGAGAAGCCAGCAAGAAAAGGAATTATTCAGCATCTCGCTACAGAAGAAGGAGCTTTGTAGTTATAAGGCGTATAATGACGCCTTTATTGCCATGGTAATCAAAATAAACTCCGCCCGTAGGACCAATGACTCCCGCGTGTTTCTGTTTATGCTGGAATCGCCTTTGTTCGCTGAAGATGCCAGTGTGCAGGCGTTGTACGTAAGTGGAGGCATTTTAAGCGCCACACTTTCTAATCTAGAGCACAGCAATATGACGTTCCTACCCGGGGTCGTGACTTAATGGTTGCTACGTTTACGTTTTGCCCGTATTACCGTTTTTATCTGTCAGTAAGAACCACCGCTGAGACCGGTAAATCGGCAGTATTAGAGTCCCTAAATATACACTTGGGGCTAAGCATCGCCGCCGGTGACTTGTACAAGTAGGGTCTGTAATTTCGTTTTCAAATGTCTTTATTTGCCTTTATACGCGCGGCTGGAGCGTGTAGTGCACCACGACAACATCCGAGGAAAAAAAAAAAAAAAGCAAGGGCAGTCCACATGCAGAGAACCTCGTGCTTGCGATGGTGGCCATCATTCGCTCCTAACTGCTATCGTAATTTGTTTGATTTCAGTCCACGGGGAGCGCTATAGGCTGGCGTTTGTGTAGCCGGGCCTTGGCATCCAGCGATTACACTTTTATTAGCAGGGTTGTTTTGTGTCCTTGTGAACGTCAAATGGGGCTAGCGCAGTATCATCCCTGTAAGGGCGCGGCCAGCACAACTTACGGAGGGCCAGGGGGTCGTTATGATTAATGTTAAGCGGATGCCCCTTAGCCACTTTTATTTTCTTGATCGCAGAGCGAAGACGAGGTGGGAAGGAAGAGAACTCCTTTGCTGCATGACCTTACGAGTTTTTTTTTTTTTTTTTTTTTTTTACCAGGCTTCTCCTATCAAACATAACGCACTATCTATGCTCTAGAGAAAACGACACATTATGGGTCTTCTCTTCTATCGGTGACACTTATGTAGCGACCGTACATTTCGGCAGTTGACAATAAACACAGATTCCAAGAGAGAACAAATAAAGAAAACACGTCAGGATATGATCGTCGCGCGCAAAGACAGCCGTCTGATGGCTGTATGAAAGCGTTCCCTTGTCACTGCGATCGACACTGTTGGCCAAGAGGGTATGCGTGGTCGGCATCGTGCAGTTCAGTTGCAGCGACTTGTGGCGCCGCCATCTGTCTTCGTAACTTGAAAGAGGTCCTCCTGTTTTGACAGCTGACACAACCATAATCTTCGTGCTCTGGTGGAGAGGAAGTGTGGATGTACATGAAAATAGAAAAATAAAAGAAAAAGAACGAAGGAGAAAGCAAACGTGTGATGATCGTCGCGTCGGATACGACGCTGGATGAACCGATGTGGACTGATTCAACACTAGCTAAGAGGAAGGAGTACAGAAGAGCCGTTACCGTCAGCCAGTTTCCTACATGCGTGTATATTAACGAAGACAAGAATAACGATCCAGTTAAGAGCTTTTTCTTTTTCCTTTTGGCTCTTTTTACCGCGTCGTGTACTAAATACGATAAATATAAAGCAACTGTACTTTGATGGACCGTACGCGAAAGAAAATCAATTCCCATGTATACAATGAGCCTGTGCTACATTCAGCAAAGAAATTCATGTCGCCTCAGCCCGTGGAAGTATCCTGTGCTTGTCTTTAAACGTATGTGTGCTGGTCGGATACCTCACAATACGAAGATAGTTCGCAAAGATACTTGCTCTTTCGTATTGTCAAGCAGAAAAGTCTGAACTGCATATCGCTGCATGCAATTTCACAAGCGCCACAGAAATACAGATATCTTTCAGTGCCATTAGCCAGAAAAAGCACTATAGGGCAGTTTACAGTTTACTTACTTTATTAAGACAAGCAACGCACGGACCGTGAAGATCGGCTTTATGGAGATTTTCGCAGTAATTGTGCGTGCGAGTATGCCATCGAGCTCTTCAACTATTACAGGCGTGTTAGAGTGGGTACGTTCTTCTATAGTGTTTGACTATACCGAAAAATCTCTTGATAGAATTAAATAACATTCTCGGGGAGCCAGTATGCGATATAGTATATCTTAGGAATCCCAAGCACACGTGACGTAATGAAAGCGGAGTTACCACGAATATGAAAGTTTAAAGCGAAAAATGTGAACAGCAGCTAGCGAACAAGCCAACACGAGAGATGCCGCTCGAACTCTAGAGACAGGCTCTACGCTTTCCTCTAATCTTAGACCAATAATGATAAATCATCAATCCTTCCTTTATGACAGGGAAAATTGGCATCCACCAATTTTCCCTGTCATAAACGTTACTCCACCTTGCGGGTTTCCGCAGAACTCATTTGAATCCTTCCTTTACTTAAATGTGACCAGAACCACCCGAAAGGTCTTAAATACTGGCGCACGCCATTCAAACAATAAAATCGAGGCAATACTCAAGAGAAGTACAAAGTACAAAAAGAAATAAAGACAACTTCACGGCAGGACAAAAAAGAACAGCCTCAGAACTATAGAGGGACAATAACCAAGACATTAAAGACATACAGGATTAGAAGAGAAGCTCAGGCGAAGATGGAGGCTTGAATCGATGAACACATCGCTAAAAACGATGTAGAACAGGAAATGTCACTGGAGCAAACGTTTCGACAAATGCACTTGTCTTCGTCCGGACGGCATCTTGACGAAGACAAGTTGCCGTCCTGACGAAGAGAAGTCCACTTGCCGAAACGTTGGCTCTAGCGACATTCCCCGTTCTGCATCGTTTTTAGCGATGTGTTCATCGATTCAAGACATACCGGAAGAAATATACGGGAAAATATGCAAGGAAACAACAAAAAGGCCCGAACGACAAGACGAGATATAACATGAGAAATACAGACGGGCGATGGTATTCAGTTTACCTTAAGGCTAAAAAGAAAAACCGCACATCGGGCGACACTCCTTTACAACAGTACAAATGTTTGACGAAAACAATGTCCGGAAGTCAATAAAAATATCAAGGTCCAGAAAACGGGCACTATATATTTTCTACGCTCTCTGGGCGGTAGTGTTAGCAGAGGCAGTCAGGTATGAAAGGGCCTACGCTCTCTGGCTATCTTGCGCGGAATTCGGAAATCGATGCAACGGGGCCGTTCGAGGGCAGCTTGTAGTACTTCGCAGAAGTTTAACAAGAAATAGCAGATAATAATAATCAGAAGAAGAAGAAGAAGAGGAAGAAATCATGAAGAGACCTCGTTCTTTAAATTCTCCAAAACAAAGATGAGAAGGCAAGAGAAATGAGAGCGACGGAAGTTGTACGGAACTGTTTTGAGTTTACAGCCGAGCAATAAATGGATTTGCCCGTAATTTTTCAAAAAAGAACAGTTTCTTCATCTTTTTTCGAAACGAAAGTATTTTGTTAAGAATTCTTTTCGGAAGCTCGTGAAAATACCTGGAGCAGAGTGTAAAACTGGACAAGGTGGTTGACGTTCAATAAGAGTGCAGAAAGAAAGGAACTGGGACAGTGAGCGAAGAGGCACGCAGAGCTTGGGAAGTGTACCTCTGTGTCACCTTCTCATTCGCGCAGTCATTATAATGCATAATAACTACGCGGACGATCGCGATACGCACCGCTTCGCGGATGTCTGCATCAAACTTACATGGCGCTGCATGCGCTCAAATGCAGCGTCTTGCATGCCATCGTTCAACTTGTATAAGTGTCACGATGAACGTATACCTACGAGAGCCCCAGGTGGAATGCCTTAGAACGGTATCATCTCAAGGGACGTCACACTGGACACCGTCAACTTCCGCCATCTTGCCAGATATGATTGTCCCAGAGGGCTGCTACGGCGTCCTCGAATGGCTTACAGCACGTCATTACAGAATTTGACGGTACAGCAGAACTCCACGGTGTCCCACAAAAGCTCCCAAGGTCTACGGCCTTAGTTCGAACTTTGTACGAGTTGCCTGGGCCGAGCAAGGAAGTCCTTGTGCCATTTCACTGACCTCACCGAGGCTAAAATTCGCGAAGACGGAAAGAAAGGAACTAAATTGCTGCGTGAAAGTTCCCGAACGCGATGCGGGCCCTTCGGAGCCGCCGAGGTGGTTTATTCATGCCGTCAAAGCGCCGATTATATGCTCTCTCGAAGAGCAATTGAGCCGTGGCTCTCTTCGAAGGGCTCGCCTTCTGAAGTCTCCGGCCCGGCTGAACAAAAGAACAGAACGAAAAGTAAAACTATGAGCCGCTTATAGGGTGCCCTCTTTTGACATGCGCAGATGCCGGAGGGTGCGGTCGGCTCCTGGAGCTCGGCGCATAAAGAAGGTTGACAAAAGGCGAGGAAGTTGGGTGGGAGGAAGAGAGAGACAGGCAAGACGGAAGAGCAAGAGAACACTTCTATTTTGTCGTCCTTTCCAGACTTTCGATGAATGAAGGGGATATTGCGTAGCCCATCGTTATTTCCTTCTTAATCACTGAGCAGCTTCTCGCGGTCGGCATCGAGTGCGTAGCTGCGCCGAGGCGGGAGGGGCGCTCCTTAATTGCGCCATCTATTATACGGCCACCCTCCTCGGAAGCGCAGGTTTCTTCGCTGCGAGCGTCCTGCACGGAAGATGGAGTCGCGCCGAACGACGGCGAGGACACCCGTACGAGGGCGCTCGGGGCGCATTCATCATATTCGAGGACGATTCGCCGAACCGAATCATAAGCCACTTCGGGCGTGTGCTTCGAACGACGGACGTTTTCACGTCTCTAGGACGTCAGGAATATGCTGAGCCCTTCGGATGCAGGTTTGCGTCAGGGAAAGAAGACCCTGCCGGAAGTCGCGTAGGGCTTGCGCTCAGTCGGGCGCAAGGCTGGATCCCCTTTTCCCGTACTGCCTTATTATGTAATTGTCCATTCGGGCCGGATGGACAATGAGGGAGGACTAACGAAGGGCAGCCTGCGACCACAGTAAAAAGTCACAGGAAATTCCCGGATTTGCTATGCGTAAGGAAACAACATGAGACACGTTTCGTTTGTATATTCATATTTACAGTATGTAAGAAGAAATACGGTCGATCAGTTACGTTGTTCTAGTCCGATGAAACTCAGCGCACTTGCGAGCCCATTTGGATTAGGCGAGAGCGTCGAGACCTCTACAGGGCTGCTAAGAATCTCACTGAGCCCTCAGTGGTCGTTTGGTCTATTTGTTCTGTGCCATGCAGAAATGAACAGTTCGAGATCCTTCCTAGTTAAAAGGTACACCTACAGTCATCCTACGTCCCTACGTGCGAGCTCTCATCCTGCGTCCGTGATGACGAGAGCATGTGCCTTCTTCATGTGCCTATCTTTCTATCTTTTAATCCCTCAATCCCTTTCCAACAGAGTAGCGTAGCAAACCAGACGCGCATCTCGTTGGCCTTTCCTTTCTCCTCCTCAAGGACATCTTTGTGGTCGCTTCAAATGCCTGTGATATCGAAGTGCCATGACGAACACTAAACATACTAATCTTGTCCTCTGTCAACCGCATAACCGCATAATGTTAGGCCATCTAGACAGTTGTGGATGAGGGCCATGGCGTCTAGAAGTTTCTTGACCCTTGACAAGCACAGAATACAGCTGCTGCGGAGGAATGCAAGTTTGGAATTTGTCAAAATCGTGGCAAGATATCAACGAAGCTTCGTGCTATAGTCGAAGACGTCGCAGTAAACATCGTTCCATTTGGATCTGGTTAGTGTTATCTTAAGCTGTCAGTATAAACGTAAAATTTTCATTAACAGCGACTTGATGTCCAGCCCTTTCAGGCGACTTTACAAATAAGTAAAGATCCTTCCCTCTGCATCAAGCTTTGCCATAACAAGCACATGTGTGGGTGCGCGAGCAGGTGGGTGAACGGGTGGGCAGGCGTGCTACGCCGGTAAAGAAAAGGGCCGAGGTCGAGTTGATGCGCAAGACATCTGTAATCCACCTGTCATATGTAGCCCTGTCAGTAGCAGAGACGTGGTGCTAAGCTGCTGCTGCTGTCGCCCTCCTTACACGGTTGTTGCGCTCCATTACACGAAAGAAGCCCCAGGGACATCTGCCGCTTGAGCGATCACAGACTCTGCAAGCCGAAGATTTAGGCTGGCTGCTTACGGGCACAACAGGAGTACACAGTCACGCCCTCATCCTGACTGAGTACACGCCCTCATCCTGACTGTTAGAACCGTGACCGCGTTTCGACACCTTGTACCAATAGCTTATCACATTGTCACGTGGTCGTGGCGACGAAGGATGCAGAACCCTAGCTGATAAAGATCAAACGCTTTTATTTGGCAAAGCTGTGCCCCGCAAGGGACATAGCTCCCAGTCGCAACAACCGCGACGAGTGGCGTCCTCGGTGGTCGCTATGAAAAACTGAGCAGCGGTGAAAAAATACGTACACTAGGGACAAGGCGTTCTGGTATTGCCACTGGTGTCCTGGGAGGCACAAAAATGTGCCCGCCGGGTACCCAAGGCTTGTCAAACCGCGGACACCATTCGCGAAGCCGCATGCAAGATAAGCGCGTCCCACTGATAAAGGCCATCCCCGTGAATAAACCAAAACAAGGGCGCGTGTCGATATAAAGGGCATCGGGAAGAAAGTGTGGAAAAGAACATAGAGTTTCCTACTAAAATGCTAGAGGGAAAACTGGCGCTGCGATCGCGAAGCTGCCATGGGAATGATGGGTATGACATGGATTTGTCTAGTCTTCGTGCCTGCGGCTTCAAACGTTATGGTGAATTTGTTTATTCCTGTTTTCTAACTTCAGTGACGCGAGTGACGTTACTACACTTTTTCATTATGCGACGAAGGCAGCGGTTGTAGTGTATGCGCTTTACTGGCTTTACTGCTACAGATCATCAGACTGTCGCACGTACCAAAGTCGTTTGCAATGATGAGGTGATATGCAGTGTTTCGTTGTTGTGTTTGTTGATGGATGGCTACACTTTTATTTGCAGCGGTATTTTACCCAACTTTAGAAATATTCGCGCTGCGTCACGCGAACCCTATCGATGCGGTTTTGCTGTTTCTTTCTTTTCTTTTGAATCAGATGCGATAGAATCTGCAACCGTAGAGTCGCTTTCACGGCTGACATACATCCCTAGTCAGAAGGCTGTTCGTATGTCTTGTACTACGGCATTTCAATTCCGCTGTCTGTTTAATTCAACGCCAACCGAATCCGCCAAGCAGGCTCAGAGTTATCGCGCGTAGTAGACGCCCAGTGGACGATAGGCAGACGCGCCTGCGGACGACGCTCAAGACGTCAGCTCAGATCAAAGCTCACGCGCAGTTTCCGATGGAGTTTAACGGCACGGTTGTTTATTTAATATCACGTTTTTTTTAACAAACCAACTACCAAGCGATTGGCGATACTGCGCTCCTGCTACGGCCTCGCGCACGGGCTTGATCCATGCATATAGTTTGTAAAAATACAGTGGAGCACTTGCCCTGCACTAAAAGAAGCGAGTGAAAGCCCGTTTGTTACATTTAGAACACACATCCACCTTTTACATACTTGAAAATGTCAGCACTTCACTTACAAGAGCAAAAATCATTATTTTAAGTTCGTACACAGCTACATCTGGAACTTAAACCTGTATGGACGCTGCTAAATCTGGGCACAAGCATAGGAGGCGACATTGCCATATCGCACAATATTGCTGTATTTCTGAGCGTTCAGTATTTTTCTAACCGCGAAAAAGCAACTGGTACCTGCGCACGCTCATAGTTATTCCAAAATCTTCCGTTTTATTGCAATATTCTGTCGTAAACGACCAATTTTTTTGGAGTCGCAAAGCGATATGAAGCCAGAAGAACGAAGACTAGGCAAATCCATGTCATACCCATCATTCCCATGCTGGCTCGACCGCCTTGTTTGAAACTCTCATAGACACTAGCGCCAGTTTTCCCTCTAGTATTTTAGTAGGAAACTCTATGGAAAAGAATGCGTCGGTTATGCGGTGTGCCTTACCGAAGTGGGAGGGAGCTTTAGCTAGAATCGAATAGCTATTGCGCTATGGACGACGCAGACGCACAAGGAGGGTAGAGGAAACACGTTTGCGTTGTTCTTTACGTAATACTAATTGATGACGCATAAATAACTCGCCCGAATCGCCACCTTGACTTTAGCTAGAGGCACCTGCAAATGGCATGGTTAAAAAGAGGGCATAATGAAGACATGTCCTCAGAAAAAATGAAGACGCTGCCGAAAATTGGGTGCGTTCCGCCCCTTCTTTTTCAAAGTTTACACATTTATTCTGATTCTGCGTTCTTTATCTGTAACTACACAATTTTAAAAACCCACGCGAGTTATGCAGATGACAGATTGTTTGTGCAATTGTCTGAAGCGCCAAATACTGGCTTGAGACAGCAGTCGAATCGATTTGACTGAAGTTTGTGCGACTCAAGAGCAGATGGATAAATTCGCTATTTCAAGTCTGAGAGATAGAGGACATTGTTTAACGATGACCACTTTTCATTTCCTCTCAGAAAAGCGATTCCTGGTCGTCAGCCAGGCCTATAGAAGATTTCGTCGTTCAATTCGTGAGAGGTTTTAATCATGAGAGAGGAGGAGTCCGCAATAGATAAGACGGTCCTTCAGGGTCTGCAAGCCACTTGTAGCTGACATTTGAACTATACTTAGATAGAGGCTGTGAGGCCTCTTGTGATTTAGAAGACTTTTCTTTCGTAAGTGCCTTTTTTTACGGTAAATGCTTTTTCGTAAGTTGCAGTGGACAACAGTTATGACCTTTCATTGATTTTGCTTACAAGGTTTGAGATGGGTAGGTCGCAGATTTGAAACAGCTGAAGTACAGCTGTAACATGTGCGCACGTGTGCGTGAAAGCACTCGAAATTCTAGAACAACGATCATACATCAGTTACCACATTCTCACTAAAAAGAAAAAGATATAAATGTAGCGTTATTTGAGAAATGTCGCTCCTTGCGCAAATATGTATCTTCGCAACTTCGCTTAACAGAGCTACTGCGTTCTCTTACGCCGACCTTAAAATGCACAAGGCAAGAAATCTTAACCAAACGTAATGTCGGTCTCGTTCAATGCTTTCCATTATTACTACGTCGAGCAATAATAAAGAAGCCCGCTTTAAAACCCGAAAAGATGTCCGAGGCGATAAATTCTTTGCCGTAATGAGAAATTCATTTTTCCTGCAGCGGTGCGTGTTGGATATAACAAAGTCTCCGTGTGCTGCTTTAAATGCTTAAAGGACATCTCAGCCACAATATGAAGCAGCGGTTTACAACGCAGTGAATGCTGTTGTTCAAGAGAGCTGCAGGGCACCTAGATATTGAGACAAACGATCGGTCCTTCTCCCTTGAGCCTAGAAGGCGTGTGCCACTCGGTCAACAGCAGTAGTGGCTGCGGCCGGGTGTAGTACGGCCTTCGAGTTCTTAGGAAGATGGTAGGTGTTTGTGTCACGCAAGTGAATAATGGTATAGCACAACAGGGAACGCGGCCAAGTGGCACTTGAGTTGTCGCTTTGTGCAGCACAGCCGACTTGTCAAAACAAACAGTGAATAAGTTATGAGTAGGAGTGAGGACTCTGTAGGTGATGGCGTGCCCTGAAGGCCGCTGCTTCTTCGTTCAGCTGGGTCAGCCAAGCTGTAGGCCTCAGTCAAGTTCCTGTTCACAATAAGTAGAACTGAGGCTTGGGGCATACTTAATAAATATTTATATTAGGTGAATATGTAATCGTGCGAAACCGGTACAGGCACGACGACAACAAAATGAACGCCATCAGCTGCAACGTAAAAGCTAAACTTATTCTGGATAGATCGCCTGTATATGTGCCGACTTTAAGTTCGAAATTCTCACATTGCCGAAAAGTTCTCATATTGCACTGCCAATAATTACAAAGGGGACAGAAGTTCCAAAATGGGTCAACTTCAGAATCAATATTTAGTGACCCTAGTGTTGCGTGGTCAAAAAGGCCAACGAGCTACCGGCTGTTGCCTGGGTGGCCCTCCTGACTTAAAAATCGTGAATACATGGACAGTTCCACCAATTCGTATTAGATTTAACGTGAGGAGATAACTTGTTCACGTGTAACACGCCTATTGCGCTTTTATGTGAATGCGATATGCCTTAGGGCGAGCTTCCGAAGCAAAAAAGAAACCCGGCGGTAAACCGAATGGTAAACCCACCGGTAAACACTGCGGTCAACGCAGAGTTAAGCAGTTCCACTCAATAAAAAACTGTACAAGTGCGGAGCAGTGATACTTCCGCGTTGCTCTTTTGTTGTGCTTGTATTATGTTGCATTTGCGGCGTGCTGTGATTATATTGTGGTGTGGTTACGTTGTGCTGTGGCGTGTTTATCCCCCTTACGCGTGTTAAGTGCTATGTAGGAACGAAAGGGAATGGGTCAGGGGCTCGTTCTTTACTTGTTAGAAATAACTTAATGAGCAAACAGACAATGAAGCCTAGGAAAGCACAGGGCAAGTTACTTGTAGTATTTTGAATTGTGGAGTAAGCAGAAAGGAATTAAAGTGGACGAAAAGACAAATCTGCCTTCGGTAGGGACCGAACCCACGACTTTCGGATGACGCGTAGTAATTTCCCTTATGCTTTCCTAGGCTTCATTGTCTGTTTGCTCATTAAGTAAGTGCTATGTAGGGCAGACTGGTCGCTGCATCAATGTCAGGTTGATGTAACAGGCGAATAAATTGAAAGAAGGACCTTAACGTGCACCTTTCTGCGCATTGTAAAGACTGCACGTGTTCTCCGAGGTTAAGTTGTGTGAAGATCCCGGGTAGCAGTAAAGAAAAAATGGCACGTGAGCTCCTAGAAGCATTTTATATTAAAGAAAAGGACAATGACTGCATAAGTCAGACGCCTGTGTATTTGTTCACAAGTGAACATGCTTTCTTGCGCTTTTACGTGGGGTTATATAAGACTGGTTAAGCACCCTCGGTGACCTCCCGTATGTGGCTCGTGCGCCAGCGCGTGGGAATGAGTATGTGTTGTGTTTTCTTCCAAGTTCCAGTAAAGTTGTTAGTAGCGCCCGTGTTGTGTACCTCTTCGTCTCTATGTTTTCTGTCTTTTCGCATACCATGACCTTAGGTATATCTGCTCTTGTGATTACCTGTTCTAAGATATGGCAGTTTCAGATTGAGATTTGAGATTTGGTTTATTTCACCATAATCGATACAATTATAACAATTAACAGGTTGAACAAGAAGAAAGAAAAAGAGTACCATTTATGGTGAGGATAGCAGGGTAAAAGCTGCAATATCTGCAGCTTGACAAGCCCCGCCACCCCGATACAATACAACGGCACCAACGTGCGGTACAGAAGGCGGTTAGTTGAGGTCAATATTTCGCTGAAGGAAAGAGTGTATAACGCGTCGAGGGCAACTTCGGGCCCGCTTTTCCTTTCCCCGTAACCCGAGAGAGAATACCGAAGACGAAGCTTTCCTTCTTCCTTCCTTTCTTTTTTTCTTTCTTTTCGCATAATCGCTGTAAAGTAGCAGAGGGCTGAAGCCGAGTGTGGATTGTGGGTCGAGGTCAGAAGCGGGTCCAGCTTTTGCCGCTTGAGTGACGTGACACATTACACGCTGAAAGCCCGGGTCCCTAAATTGCTCCGCACTTAAAAAAAAAAAAAGGTCGTGTCCTAGCCCTACCACGAAACCAGTTGCGGTTTCTTGTGAAGACGCCCTTGAGCTTGAAAGCGCCACAGCGGGCGCGCCCCGCAGCCTCGTGATACCACGGCTCGTGGTATGTGTGACACCACAATAGTTCCTCCAAATATGGCCTGCTCTATTTTTATTACGTTGGTACCTATAGCGACATAATGTTTACTGCCGGCTACCTTCTGTTTGCGTCCAGCAAATCGGAATTCGAGGTTGTCCATAAGATACCACAAATTCAGACAGAAATAAAAACGAGGCAATGATTCAAATTAACATTTATATTGGATACACACGATATCACTGCATAGGTATAGTGTAAAAAGGGCCAATTAGCGTACGAATAATTAGGCAATTCTAACTGAATGAACTAGAAGTATAGGTTATCCACGCGGGCGGTCAATATGCGTGTGTGAGCCACATATTGAAAGAAAGAAAGAAAGAAAGAAAGAAAGAAAGAAAGAAAGAAAGAAAGAAAGAAAGAAAGAAGGAAAGAAAGCTGCGGATCTGACCCGCTTTGGATATTAAGGTACGAGCCGCACGTGATTGAATCCATGTAATGTCTACCGAAATCAACAAAACGTTAACGAAACTCTAATGGATAGCGCCATTAATGAACTTAAGCGGGACACTAAGGTCACCAAAATTATATAACATTTATTTTATTTTATTTTATTTTTTGCATGGCACGCTGCGCTTTCTCAGGATAAAATCCGATTTTGTTCCTTCATAATTTCGGAGTTCTGCATGAATGCAGGGGTTCGCCAACCATCGTTCAAACAAAAAAAAAAATGAAATAAGCAATATACTATTCTGTGGCAGTACAAAAGCAAATACTCAAGAAGAACTCGACAACCAGTTGAAAAATTGTCGCGGTCAAACACTATTCCAGAAAGGCCTACCTTTTGCTTTTATTTGAAAGCACATTTCAAACTTGTGGTATGCCGTGCAATACTGCCGCTTCAGAATTCCGGTAATACCTTTCCGTTCTTCAGAAGTCGAGCAGGAGTACAACTATGCAGTCACTATGCGAAGTTCTACAGAATATAGCTGAGCACTTATATGTATTTTATTTCCAGGAAATTCAAACGAGGATTCGCAGTTAAATGTTCCCGCAGTCTAAAAGTTCGTGAGCAAAACGCGCTGAATCAAGTCCTATGATCGGTATTGCGATTTAGACGAGATGCTTACAGTTAACTAAATCGCCGCACCTGCCCACTGCATTGGCACAGGTTTCACTTTGTTTCCGTTTGCATATTTCACAGTTCATTCATTGACCTTTCTTTCGCCAGGTCGTGCCCAAGGACCACCCTTTTTTAAAATGGACCTTTTGTTACTATTGTTATTTATTCATACAACATTCAGAGTCTTTAGAACGCAATCTTTTTGAGAACGGCAATGCACTTATAATTCACTTTCTTTGTGCATTATGCTATGCATTCCATGCATTCATAAACGATTCATAAACATTTGCTTCGTGTTTTTTAATAGATGATCCAGCAAGGGTTCCGAAGCGTATATTTTATCGGTGGTTGGCCAGTGATAAGATAAGCAACAGCCGGCCGTGATGTTATCTCCCGATTAGGTTTATCTGAAAAAACCTTGCATTTTGTATCTGCAGTATCTGCAGTAAGCTGCGATCCGCTTTGAAAAGTTATTTTGCATTTATATATATTCAAATTAAATTCCTGACGCCTATCTCTGCAACGGATAGAACGCTATGCCGACCGTTTGCTTCGTGGCAGCCCAGGTATGCTTCGATGAGCGCCGCATGCAGCCATCGATTGCAAACCATTTTAAAGCAAGACCGTTCCGAACGTACTCGTCTCAGTTTAATCTTAGCGAAACTTGGTTTTTATGCTCCGAGAATAACTGCGGGCATAGTTTCTAAGTTGACATATATGAAATATAATGTTCCGTGATGTGTGAGGAGGAAGTGATGTGGAAAAGCCATATATGAGAGCAGAAAACGCTCTGCGGTGCTGTCAAAAATTATAATGAAGTAAGCGAAGTAGCAGGCAAAGCCACCAATAAGAACTGCACGTACATGGAAGCGCTTCCTCTCGAAGTAGGCGATAGCGCAGTCTGACCTCTCGGCAAGGACGTGCTTGGAGGGCGGCAAAGCACATTACTCTCGACAATGTTCATTGTTCGCCAACTTCTTGTAGTCACTGTCTTTTCTTGGGGTGTAGTTCATTATGGAGTTCAATTATGTAGTTCACTCGGGAGGATACGAATGGGGCGGAGTGCATTCGGCAAGCATTATCAGATAACGAATGGTAGCTTACCATTGTCTCTGAAGAGGAAAGTGTATAACACCTGCATCTTACCGGTACTCACCTTCGGGGCAGAAACTTCGAGGCTAAGAGGGTTCAGCTTAAATTGAGGACGACGCAGCGAGCAATGGAACGGATAATGGTAGGTGTAACGATAAGGGACAAGAAGAGATCAGAGTGGGTTAGGGAACAAACGCGTGTTAGGGACATATAAATAGAAATTAAGAAGAAGAAATAAGCGTGGGCAGGCCAATGCGAAGACAAGACAACCGTTGGTCATTAAGGGTAACAGAGTGGGTTCCTAGAGAAGGCAAGCGTGGCAGGGGGCGGCAGAAAGTTAGGTGGGCAGATGAGATCAAGAAGTTTGCGGGGATAAACTGGGCTCAGTTAGCACGGGACAGGAGTAATTGGAGATCTATGGGAGAGGCCATTGCCATGCAGTGGGCGTACACAGGCTGATAATAACGATGAGTTCATTATGCATTAACTGGCCCAAAATTTCACATTGCACGATAATGGAAGCCAGGTTCGTAGATAACTCGCAACGTTTACAACTGTGTGAATTCGTGCGTACTGTGAAAGAAGGTTTTAGTTTCTGAGACGAGGTAGCCTCTCCACCTCTAGTCAGACAACCATCAACCGCCCGCGCCGCGTACGACGAATCGTGCAGGTAATATACGGCATGTGAAACGGCTGAGCAAGGCGAGATGGCGGGCTGTTTCGCGTCCGCTGTGTTCCAGCAAATGAAATGTAAATGGCTTTGCTTGGAGGTTTTCAAGACGCGCTGAAGCTAACAGAAACGCGATAGCGTATGCCACAATGAGTCAGCAAGTTCATCTGGTCGCCAACTTACACTTGCTCGGGTTTAACGCGTCCGAATGGTGGCACCATGCTTGTTTATCTAATTTGTCTAATGCAATGCTGTCGCATAACCGTTTAGGTGAGACTGCGACTCGTTTAGCTTCCGTTGATCTATCTTCTTTTCAATTTTAAGCGCGACGCTTTTCTCAGCGAACTTGAGCGTATCTATCTTTGAGCTTATCTCTTGAAAGTATCTATCTATCTATCTATCTATCTATCTATCTATCTATCTATCTATCTATCTATCTATCTATCTATCTATCTATCTATCTATCTATCTATCTATCTATCTATCTATCTAGCGGCCTACGACTTTGTGCTCTCCTGGCCGTTTCGTTAATGGGATGTATACGAAAATTGGTAGGCCAAACATGACCGCATGACTAACATAAATGACAGGTCATAACATAAAAATCATGATATGCATGTCATGAGCGGGATGATTTACGTGCCACGGTCTTCGTGCTCTTGCGGCCGTTTCATTAACTTGATATATACCAAAATTGGTATGGCGAGACAACAATGCATGACGACCATGGGTGACACGTTCTAAGAGCATGAAAGTCATGACATGCATGTCATGAGCGGCATGATTTACATGCGACGCGTTTCGTTAATGGGATGTATACCAAAATTGCTATGGCACAACACGACTGCACGACGAACGTAAATAGCAGGTCATAACATTAGAATCGTGACATGCGTGTCATGAGCCACGTGGTTTACGTGCCACAGTCATGGTGCTCTTGCGCCCATTTCGTTAACTTCATATGTACCAAAATCGGTATAGCGAGACGACAATGCATGATCAGCATGAGCGACAGGTCCTAATGTGCAAACCATGACACTCGTGTCATGTACAGCATCATTCACACGCCGTGGTCTAGGGGCGCTCTCGGCCGTTTCATGAAATGGATATATTCCAAAATCGGCATGACGTGACATTTCTGTGTGACGAACATAAATCGTTACGCAACTAGTCGTCACGCAACTACGAACTACTAGTTTTACACCCTTGCAACTTTTCAAGATACGTGAGTGCATATGTCATTTCTACATGTGTTTACTGTGCGCTACATCCCTCCGCCTCGTATCGTTATGCTGATTTTAAAAAGCGACAGCTAGGTTCCGGAAGCGTGCTTCGCACTTCCTTGATTCCCTCTGCACGTGGGATCTGCCGTTTTTTTTAAAACTTCTCTGTGTCTATATTTACATCCTTCGTTACCCCTATCAGTATCTCTTGCTTTATGCTCTCCTCTGATTCCTTCCTTCGTTATTTTATACCTTCCTTTCATTCATTCCTTCTCTAGTTCACTACATGTTAATCTTATTATTTCCTTTGCTTAGTCACTTAGTTATTTCTGTTGTTATGTCGCGCTAAGAATTTCCTTTATTTCCTTGCTACCTGCTCTTGTTCATTCTCAATGATTTTACCAACTTTTCTGTTCTTTCTCTCTTTCTTTGATATATTTCGGGCAGTAGGCGCCAAACTTCACGAAATTACTCGGCACTATTGCTGACGCCACGAACAGACAATGGTGCCCGAGTTTTCAGTGAAACGTTGTGCAAGCATCGAGAAATCTCAACACATTTAGATTTTCTTCTCATTCTTTGCACTGTTCAGCAGACGTATTCAGTCAAACGTGAACAATCCAGCTGGTTATAACAATTATTCTTTTTTCCTCAACATTTGACGGACCCCGATTTCCAGTCTCCTCTATGCCGGCCAAGAAGAAATGTGTGAGAAGCGGGCTGCGCTCCGGTCTTCCCTCATCCAACGTTCAATGATTTTTCTTCTTTTTTTTTACTCTCGGAAGGCACTGAATTGAGTGGGCCCCCCTAATAATGAGTAATGCGTCCTACGCGTTGCTTTAATACAATATCTATATATTTTTGAAGACATAGTCTAAGACGAGCTCAAAGTTTCTGGAACGTACACTCTCTTCTCACACACTGCTTTTTTTTTTTACCGTACGAAAGAAATTTATGTCCGTACTTATCAAGGAGACAGTCGCAGGAGAGCGTTTTCTGAATGAATGGTAAAACTTCAATCAAGCCGCGAATGTGGCGCGTTTGAAAAAGAAAGCAGCGCTGGTTAACGAAAGAATGGCACCTCGGATTGCGGCTCTCATTTCAGTTTCAATCGTCCGCACGAAACGTTTCTCAGCGTCAACGAATCGTTTGCACGAAATGATTCACTACGCTTCAGTATATCATGGTGTCTCGCACGGAAACAAACAATATTGAAATATCACGGCTATATATGAACGACGAAGATAGTAGATGAGTCCTTACACGCGATGGCGCACACTGCTCGTCTAGTCCGACTATGTGGACGGTTTGGACATCCTGGTTATGCGAGACTATATTTCCGCATCTCCACATAACGAAAGAAAAAATATGTATATATACATCAAGGATAAATCCTTGGCAGCAGGTTAATTATATCACCAAAGGATCACGTTGAAAACAATGTTCTGTTTTTCATTAACGTGATCCTTTGATTATATATATATATATATATATATATATATATATATATATATATATATATATATATATATATATATGGGAACGACGCCCACGAAGCTGGGAAGCCCCAAACTCCCGCCGCAGGGGCTAAGAGGGTTTCCTCGCTCGCTGCAAACTTTTTCACTGACTTCAGCCAATTTTATTGCCGGTGCACTGATAATACGTTTGATTCTAATGAACACGACAAGCAGCGGTCTGTGATAAGAACAGGTCGAGAGACTGTCGTAGACTGGGAGCATGCTTCTGCACTGTCATAGATCAATAGTATGGAAGACTGGAGAAGGCGGGGGGGGGGGGGGGGGGGGCTGCGACGACGACGGCGACGAAGAGGTTAAGCTTGTAGGAAGTGTACATGTTGTAAGGAATGAAAGCGAACCAAGCGCAAGGAGACGTGGGGATCTCCAATACAAGTGCGAGTAGTCCGGATGCACTGGTCGCTGCAAGCGCAGCGGTTTAAATGTTTTGACAGTCGGAGTGGATAAATAAAACGCAAATATCAGCGTTCGTTCGTTTTCGTTGCAGGGAATACGTGTATTTTCTTCGTAATTGGTTTACTTCTTGCCTCATTCGCTCTCTCCTCAAACGACATGGCGCACCAATTAACGTTTCGTTCATTGCAGTTGTTAGCGGTGGCAAATATGATCAGAAGATCTGGTGTTGCGAAAGTAAATGTATATGCCAGCTCTAATAACTCCACATGAAATTCCACATGTGGATAAAATGAGCAGCAGTAGAGAAATAATAATGCTAATAAAGCCGCCCTTTGTCCGAGAAACGAGTTCTGGGACACTGGCCAGGACCATCGTCAGCACGGAAAGCGCTGAACGCGCTGTTACGATTTTTAAGAACGAGCGGTCTAAAGGACAGACTCTAAGCAGTGTCGCGTTTCCTTTTTTTTTTCTGTGCGTGTTTTTTTCTCTATCCTTTTCTTTTCTCTTGTCGTGTCTCCTTTCTATTATCTTTCATTCCCCTTACCCCTCTTCCCCTGCACAGGGTAGCCAGCCCGTCTCAGCACTGGCTAGCCTCCCTGTCTTTCCTCCTTTCCGCCGCCGCCTCCTCCTCCTCCTCCTCCTAATAAATCACTTATTCTTATTTCATTATTACTGTCAGACATCCTTTATTTATGGGTGCTCGTTTGCTTATCTGCTTACAGACGATGTCAGAATTAGAAAAGCCCAATTACGGTTCTTGTGTGAAGTGAAAGTGTGAATGCCGGCGATTGTTCAGAGAGTTGCAAATACGACATATAGAACAGGCTTATGAAGATTATGAAATGATGATGTAATGGCAGTGTTAACATATTTCTAGAGCATGAGAGCAGCAAAATTGTAAAAAAAAGGAGGAAAGCTTGGTATCCATGCATAAAAGAAGCCATTAAGAAACTTGCAAGGCAGCATTGAGGACTAAAATCCAAGTACGTCCTGCAAGTACGCTCAGGTAGCTAGCACATACATATTACCTATCGTATTGCATATTATTTTTGCCATTGCACCTCTAAGAGTATTTTGAACAGAAGTCGTGCGGGTCATATTTCCGAGAATACTAGCTGAACGTTATTCCAGACACGACTAGGTGAGCTAGTTGGCACATGTTTTTGAAGCAAGTAGCACTGAAAGCGCAAGATATCTACTAGTGTTGCCTAGTTTTGTCTTATTTAACTCTTTTTCCGCCGACAGAAATATCGAAATTTAAATACCAAACATACGTAATAAGATTGAATTACAGTTGTGAAGGAACACGTTAACGCCCCAAATAGTAATGAATAAAATGCGGACGTAAGAAAAAACGGCAGTATCAGCGCAAGAAGCATTCAAGTATTCATATATCTATTACCAGCTTTCTGCTGGCTGGTATAGAAGTGTAATTACAATTTTCATATTAATGTTTAGACCAAGAAGCTCAGTATCGGTGTTACTCAAGAATTATACGGAATCACTGGAACAATGCAATGCTTTGTTGTTCTTTTGCCTTATAATCGGAAACCAGAGTGAAACACTAACTTAATTTAAGCTGATCTATTACTGTTTGAGAACTCTGGTGATATTCACTCCGAAGTGGTATCATGAATTCACTACAAAATAAAACAGAAATTAAGGTCATTGTTCCATCATTCAATTTCGAGGACCGAACTTCACTACCTCAATGTCACCACGATGTCAGATATGTAAATATTTCTCGTATTTTGGCAACGCTATGAAAGTACATTTCCTGAAAACTGCTATGATAACCGTCCTCACTTACTTAGACACCAATGTAACTGACTTTTCTTTTTCTGCCATGAATCTTGATGCTAGCACACACCGCCAGAATCTCTCACATCACGGTGAAGTGCGGAACATCAGAGTATTAATAAATTACTAGAATATGTTATAAAAGGGTGCCGGGGTACACACCTCGGCCGATTCGCTTATGACTACCAGCATAAAAAAACGCTAAAAGACAGGACGAAGACAGTTCGTGCCCTTGTTTTGCGCCGTTTCTGCTCCCTAATTATAAAAGAAAATTCAGGAATACGAGACAGATCTTGCCATCCCTGTAGTGTCTCCATAAAGGGGCCTTGAAACACTTTTTCAACATAGTCAGAAAGCGGTGCCATTCAGTCATGGAGGTTCTAATGAGCGTGTGAGCCAAATATTATTGCACTGCACGCACCTGGAAATTCGCAGTTTACTTTCAAACACAGTTGCAAACTGCCTGTTCTTCTTTCAACAAATGACGTCACAAGTACACCGACCAACGCGGTCGGCACACTTGGGGCACCATAGGATTTGGTTGGTTTGAGGCATAACGAGAGTTCTGGTGTTTCCATTATCCGAAAACATTCTCAGTAATCCCTTACACATTTGCTTTGACAAACACAGAAAATGTACGTATCTCTCTTTATAGACAGCGTAAGTGCTCGTTCACACAACCGTCAAACGGCCCGTCACGTCACCGTCACGGCGCCGGTTTTCGTCAGGGGAGAGGGTTTCCGAGACGTAACGGGTTGACGGCGACGTTGAGCGATGCTCTACGTCGCCGTCAACCCGTTTTTGAGGAGAAAACGTCACGGAAACCCTTCCCCTGAAGAAAACCGGCGCCGTGACGGTGACGTGACGGGCCGTTTGACGGCAGTGTGAACGAGCACTAAAAGTCAGGTGACGTAGTTGGTGCTCCCTGCGACGTTATCTGTTTAAAGAAGAAAAAACGCCATTTACATCTGAACTGGAAACCTAATTGCAAATTGCTTGTGGCGTGCAGTGCAATGCAGGGCCACTTTAAATAGGCCTAACTTGCGGGCCTTACGTAACATATGTGGAGTCCGCCACTATGACATACCGACGGGGAGGGGTGCGCCAAATATTATGCACAAATCGACGCAGAGCTTGAAAGATAACGGATTTCGCTTTGCACAGCGAACCCTCTCAGAGCATGCATTGATAAATGCCCCGCTGAAGACATGTGATACATCCATGGATTTATTAGGAAATAAGTTCTAGTTGAAGAGAACAAAATAGAATGTCCCTTCCAGGACGATTTCTTCACAACAACATATTTGTGGAACCAATGAATGACATCCTCCACTGTATTAGACAAGGCGCAATCCACATCGTCGGTAATGACGCAAGGCTAATAAATGTTCCTTACAATAACCTGCCCATTGCCTCAAGGCATTGGAGTTAGCTAGAATAAAATTGCTTAACTGGGCGATCCAATGGCGCCTAATACAATCATGGAGCGGAGAGTGCAGTAGACGGCGCCTGCATGCGCAATACTTCCCGTCATTCGAAAACAAAAAGGTTTGCCTTGAGGTCCACCCTAAACCTATTGAACGGAAAACCTATTTCGTCCAGCATAACGCTGAGGCGACGATCTCACATATCCCAGCGTTTGAATGCTACGAAAAAAAAAGAAGAAGAAGAATAAAGAAAAGCTAATAGGAAACCCGAAGAAAACTAGACTAGCTGATTATGCTCAGAATTCTTGTTGCGTCATCCACTCCAGTGCATATTAACTAACGGCTATTTCTGTTTGTCTGACGATGGAACGCAGCACTGCGTGTGCTCTTGTAATATACATAGAAGTACCGATGCTATGCAGAGCTTGTTCTTCTCAATCAATGAACTTCGCATAGTGGTACCCTGTCTTGCTAATGATCACTAAGGATTACAATATCAAAACTAAAGAGGCGCAGATTACGCGTTGGGAGAGGCGAAAAGGGGGGCGCGGGGGTAAATACTAGCCCGAAGATATTTTCCTACGCAAGCCTCGTGTATGAGAAGCTTCCGAGAAGTTCGCGAAGATGTGGAGAGAGGCGTCAAAGAATGAAAAATCTCAAAGATGCGATGGAGGGGCGACAAGCTTCGTTATTCTTTTTTAAAGTGTTTTCTCATCCTTGTCAAAACACCGTCACAGCCTTTCGCCCCATTTTCGACGCTGTAATCCACCGAACATTAAGTAAGAGTGATTATAATAATAATTTGCGCACAGCAAACTAATAACTTGCGAGAGGAGCTCACTTCGTTGGAGCGATGATGATAAAAAGATGTTTTGATTAGTAGTCAGAGCGTGCTCGCGAGACATACGCACGCGCAGCCCGACGCGTTAACAAGCAAAGAAAAATAATAAAATATGCTCAAAAGTTTTAATGAAGAGTTATTTGTGCAAGAGTACACGTCGCGCAGTATAGCATAAATTACAACGAGCTGCAGCACAGCGGCGTGATTACAAGCTCTAAGCAAACACACAAGGGCTGATCCAAACAAAGGGATACTACAGCATAGGCAGAGTAAAAGAAGTTTAACATGGAAGAACAGATTTATTTCGAACAAGCTCTAGAAAAACAAGAGGGGCAGGGGGAGGCGGAAAGGGGGGACGTATTGCTTCTGCAGGCCATTTGATAACTAGGCGCAAGTTGTGTGCTCAACAACCTAAAACAACGAGATTGTGCACTTAATAAGTACTTTCCAGCTTCTAGATGGTAAGAGCGGTTCCCTTTGGACCGCTGGTCTCAGATGAATCATAGCGTTTATTGGAGAAACGTTTATTGAATAACGAATACATCGTGTTTAATGGCGAGATGCCAGTCATGTAGATGCTTTCCGAGCTAGACCGAAAGAGCATCGGAAGCCATGATACTATATCGCGGATGATAGCAAGAATGAACATATCATATCCCGAATAGACTAAATTTAGGAAAGACAGTCTTTTCGTCCAGTCTGCTTACCAGCGAGGATCGGTAGATATATCTACCGCTCCTCGACGACGCAGTGCAAAGCGCCCGAGGCAATATAGCCTGGAGCCCTGGACACGGGTATCACATAGCCTCACTCTCAACAAGTTTATTTGTATTAAACACCTTTCTCACGCTGGCGCTAGCTCGAGCCAGGCAAGACACGCGCGCACTTCGTCGTCGGATTTTTTACTGGCGTACCTCTGGCGGCGATCTTCACACTGCCTCCCTCTGCAAAGGCGTTGGCACTGACCTGCGGCGGCCTGCACGATGATACAGCGCCCCGGTGGCTGTGGGACCTTGAGAGCAGGCGCACCGAACGAGGTAAGGAATAAGACCAGGTAGCACAGCGCCAGGTACGAGGTCTTCCATGTCCCCGCTGTTCTAAACCTTCGAAGGTCTCGCAGGATTCCATAGGTCCTGAACAAAAGCCGGGTGCACACATGTCACTGCTAGTCCTACCAACCTCACTCTGAAGAGTGCACCAGCAGGTCGCCGGTGGATGCAGACTCCAAGTTGCAAGCAAGCGACTGCAGTGAGGTCAGGCAGCCACTTATGGAGAGCAACACGTGAGAGGGTGCCAGAAGTCGCATTGTGACGATGAAGGTTCCGCCCACAAGTACAAACCCTTTGATGTCGGCCTGGCCCGTCGCATTCCTCTCCTTCCTCGTCTTTCAGCACTTCGTCACCGCATCTGTATTTTCTCTGACTCCCGATCATCCACGCGTGATCCCGCAGTCGCTCCTTCGTTCATGTTACATAGGTGAACAGCACCGCTAACCCGCAAACACTGCGAATGACTCGTCAGCTTCTATGACCTCGCCCTCCTGACCAGTTTGCCATGCAGTCGTCCCACCCCTCGTCGTAGTCATCAGCGTCCTCATACTTCCCATGTGGCTCGCCACCACGTCACTCGGAATTGCACTACGCCTTCCGAATCTTTCTCTTCAATCATCAGCGGACATCTCGGCCGAGGTTAGTTTCCGCTGAGGCTTCTTTTTTTGGCATCGCCGGCACCAATGTCGTTTGCCAAGACGACTTCGTCGGCCTGATGCGTTGCAACGTCGGCTTGCCCGGCGGCTTTTGCTGTGCGAACTGCGGGGAGAGCCGACGCAGTCACTGGCCTTTGCTCGCCTGCTGCCCTCCATTGCTCTCGAAGATCACCAGGCAGCCGAGGTGGTGGTCGTCTATGTGCGGTGCAACTGGCCACACGGCTTCCCCCACGAACACACGATGCTTCCCTGAGCGCGCCCGGGGCTACACTTTGCAGGCACCATTGTGGGTGATGGCTGCATCTCCGCAGTCCATGGTGACGGTTTGCGGAGATGCAGACCATCACCATGGACTGCGGTGGTTGCAGACCATCACCATGGACTGCGCTCACTCCGCAAGTTAAACCATGAATGAGCATTTCAAGCAATTTAACCTGGCACTCACCACTTCGATGAGCTGAGAGAGCTTGAGCTTGATTCGCACTGTTAGTGCGTCCGTGTCGTTTACAACGGGGCGTACCAGCTTGTTGTATCGGGATATGAGGTCGTCGTATAGCCGCTTGGCATCCGGACTCCCGCGAACACCTGCGGGATGAGGGGGTGCGAGAGACAAAACAAGGTAAATGTAGGACAGTGCGCCTCTGAATGCAAGATTTTTAGGCGGAAGCTGCCTCTCTGGCGCGGGCCCTCAGAGCTGTACAAAACCTCGAACTTCTTTTCTATTCAACTACCGTTAAGCGACCAACGCTCGCATACGCCTTTTGAGTGGTCCTTGCCCTTATTGTGACCGAAATTTCCTAAGTACGCCTTAGTGACGACACTTTTCAGGCATTATTTGTGTATCGCGAATGAATGGACATATAAATAGCGATCGAGATACGTGTTAGTTTTTCTAAAGAGATACGTGGTGCGTTGTTAGTCTTTCCTCTTTGCAAAAGTACGCTATAACGGGCCGTTTCTTTCAGATGTCATCATTGTCATTTTGTTGTTGTTGTTGTTTTTTTAACACGAAACTGTTTTATGCCGGTGTCCACCACGACCTTATACGTGAATACTGTAACGGATATGACGCAGTAAAATAAATATGAACAACAAAAAACACTCAGGAAAACTTCTGTTGATGCAGTGGGAATCAGACTTACAGTCTCCCGTTCCACGACGCAAGGTGACCGGCGCTCTACCACTGCGCTAACGCCGCATGCAACTATTGCTTTTAATTTATTCGCTTGCTAATGTCGTCACGGTTCTCTATCTACGTTTCCGTGTTTGCCGCGTCTGCAGTCGGTCGTGTCTGCAGTAATTCAGCAGGACTTGTATATGTAATCATTCGATCAGTCCCAATACCTTACAAGACCATTAAAGGGCGTTGAGTAAGGAGAGTAACAATTACCACACAACAGAAAAGTACAAGCGTTATACGACAAGGCAATAAAAAGGTTCACAAATAGTAAAGCGGAGCGTTGTAACACTATACTAACAGGCAACGTATTCAGGTTATCACGAAATGTTCTGGGGCCAGATTCAAACGCAAAGTGGTCCGCACGACCACTAAAATGCGCAATAGCTTTGAGCAGTGATGATGAGTTCAATGCCTACGGTGTACAGAGTAATTCAGTTAACTTGCGCCAAGCTTTAGAAAGGGGTGAAAGGGGTTGATATTCGAATGTTTGGAATATTCGTTGAATATGACACTTTCAGTATTCATTTCATTCGAAAATGAAGCAATCGAGGCATTCGAATGCTGAAAAATGATTCCTACAGTTCGGAAAGATCCAATATACCATCCAATATTCTTGCCAAAAATGGCGATATGCCGCTTTACGCGCAAGTTGCCGGGAACTATATAGTGGACACGGGCGTGATGGAGGCGAAGAAGCGACGAGCGTAGCAGTAATTACGACTTGTCGCTGCCAACATGAGATAACACAATATGTCTTCAACTACGTGCTAGGCAGCGCTGCTGGCGCCTTTGTAACCTTGCTGCTGTGCTGTAATGCATGCACTTAACGAGCAGTCAAAACGTGCTGCGCTACTAGTAGCAGCATGCCTGCGTATGATTTCTTCGCAATGCATTTCAGCGGCCTGATCACGTGATATCATATTCCCTAACGCTACATTTGCGTGGGAGCACTATACCACTGGCCGATTCCCAGCTGCAGTTACCGCAGATGCCGTGGTGCGGCGCCACGTCCCTGCACTGCCTCTCGGCGGCAAGTTTGGAGGCGATCGCTTGGAGTTCTGGTAGCTCGCGAACTGCTATACGTTTAAAGAAAAATAGAAGAGCAAATGTTGAAAGTCATGACACGCTATGGCTTGGCTTTTTGCCCCCTTTTTCACACCCATATGTGTAGAATACGGCACGCTCGTAGCGACGAAAGAGTGAAAGTGCCCAAGCGGTGGAACTCCTGAAATGGTTTTGGTGATTTCGTACAAATGCTGTTGCACCGATAGCCCGAGTCCTTCTGATCATTAGCGTAACAATATCAGCACTCTGCGTTAAACGCGTAACTTACTACAATGTTTTAAATACGCACATCGTAAGAGATCGACGCCACTCGAAGAGTTTTCAACCACCCCTTCCCACGAAGTGGAGTCCACGTGACGTCACGAGCACTGAAGGGCAGCCAACTAGAGTCACTGTATAGGCTCCCTTTAGGGAGCCAGAGTTGCGCCACTGTTTTCCGTACGCCGCGCGCCCCGCCTCCAGTGATTTCAGCGCCACTATTCGCCTAGCGCCATCACGTGGTCAAAAGTGGTTCCGCCGCGCTGCGGAGAAGCCCACACTTGGCAGCCGATGCCAACGCTCCGCACGTTCCGGCCGGCCAAGCGCAATCGACATCGGCTCTTTTATTGTTCTGGCTGCTGCTGCTTTGATAAATGGGGAAGTTAAGCTAGAATTATTCGAATCGGCAACGTGTTGCAACTAGCGCATGAATTTAATGCAGCTTTCAAACCTTAAGCGAAAGGAATTTTGGACGCGACAGGGCTGTTGAACAACGATTCACATCAGCTGTCGCGAGCCGCGATTGTAATACGGGCGTCGCATGGCCACTTTCGATCGCTATCCAGCCCGATTCAGTTGAAAACTATAAAACTCCAGCGGGCTTCCTTAGGCAGTTAACGAAGGAGCCAAACGCGACAAACAAATTCCATCCGTAACTGGCTCGATCGCGATCATAAGTTTCATATCTGTAAATGAAAAAAACAGCGGAAAAGAAGACGAAGCAAATGTGCGACCAACTATATATATATCTCACTGGCTCAACGAGCCACAAGCCTGCGATTTAATGTCATCGGTGTATGTGTCAGTCATTCGACGCATTTTGTTTATTACATACCAAAAACGTCAGCATAAAATTAAGGATTGTAAGCGCGACCCGAGCAACCGAGTTTTGCTCGTAGCTCCATAAAATATAGAAAAAAAAACAAACAAAAATTAATAAAGCAACACTGTTCCTCTGACGCGCGAGCGCGGCTCCTACGCGGGTGGTAAGTGGCTTTCCCGCAAGACATCGGAGCCCAAGATGGCGTACCTTGGCGCAACTCTGCTACCTAAAGGTACCTAAAGGTAGCATATACAGTAACTCTACAGCCAACGGTATCGTCGCGGCATCTGGCGGCGCACACACGAGTCGACGGCGCACTATTACAGAGGCTAGCACTGCCGAGGTCGGCGACCTCAGTAACGATATCGGGGCGCTATGTCGCTACGGAGGGCTCGGCATAGCGGCTGACGCGGGAGGTGCAGTTGTCGCTTTGCGCGCACTCCGCAGCTGATCGAGTTGAGGAGGAACAGCAGTGGTAAGGAGGAAGGCGACAGAAATAAGCCCATAGCTGCCTTAGCGCATGGTGCTTCGCTTTACTTATGGTGTGAATGATTTCACTATTGTGTTGCGCAATCGGTGACACAATGTCACAAAAAGAAAGTTTCAGTGACCCTTGTCGCTGTGAAAACGCTAAGTCACTCGAAAAAATTTTGCGGCAGGCGATTCGTGAGGCACCAGGCTCCTGGAGTGATGTCACATGCGGTTTCCTTGTAAAAGTGTTTCAGGAACCCCTTTAACCTATACTATGTGTTAAAAAAATACTGCTGAAGGCGCATTTTTGTTTGCATATTCGATGTTGATATTCAAGATAGGTGGCGATGCAGTGGAAGTGGAAAGCGAATGTATCTACTTAGGCCAAGCAGTGACCCCTGATACCAACCATGAGGTTGAGATAACTATGAGGATAAGAGTGGGGTGGAGCGCATTCGGCAGGCATCCTCAGATAATGAAGGGCAGCTTACCATTGTCCGTGGAGAGGAAAGTGTGTAACAGGTGCATCTTACCGGTACTGACGGGGCAGAAATTTGGAAGCTCGCTAAAAGGGGCTCAGGTTAAAGTGAGGACGGCTCAGCGAGCAGTGGAACGGGAAATTGTAGGTGCAACATTAAGGAACAAGAAGAGAGCGGAATGGGTCAGGGAGCAAACACGTTAAAGGACATACCGGTAAAAATAAAAAGACATGGGTAGGGCATGCAATGTAATCTAATAGGGCGTGGGCAGGGAATGTAATGCGAAGGCAAGATAACCGCTGGTCATTAACAGTAACAGATGGATCTCCAGAGAAGGCAAGCGTGGCAGGTGGCAGCAGAAAGCTAGGTGGACAGGTGAGGAAGCTTGCAGGGATCGATTGGTCGCAGTTAGCACAGGAACGAGATAATTGCAGATCTATGGCAGAGGTACTTGCCCTGCAGTGGGCGTAGACAGGCTGATGATGATGATTCAATATTCTGCTCGAGATTCGAAAGGTGATAGTCGCATTCGATGCGTATTTCAAGAATTTGATATTCGCATGCACTTACCTTAAATATATACACGAGCGCGCTACGAGAATGGAACCGCTTAGTATTGGTATTGTCTTGACCATATCAGTATTCTTAACTTAACCGGACTTGAAGAGACAGTGGTGTGCCGTTTGTGACTGGGCGTCGCTTTCACCAATTCATATTCTTTTAAACTTGAAATGGCTGAATGCGCCGAGTGCAGCGATTGCGCTGCGGAGGAGACTATCGAGCACCTGCTGTGCCACTGCCCAAAATATGACAACGAAGGAATGCAACTCCAAGCAAGGCTGCAAAAAATGACCAGGAACATTTTCACCGTTCAGATGATTTTAGGTGCATGGCGCTGTGCGTCTCAGCTACGCCAAGCAACAAAGGCGCTGCTGTAATTTCTTCATGCTACTGGACTAAATCAACCGTCTTTGAAAATGAATAAACAACATCCATAAACGTCAGCATCACTACAGCATTTTTTTGTGCTCTCTATCTTCCAAATCTTTCACTCCCCTTCCCCTTCCCCAGTGCTGGCTAGCCTACCGGGCCCAGCCCAGGCTAACCTCCCGGCCTTTCTTCTTCCTTTCTCCTCCTCCTCCTCCTTAACTTAACCCAGCTAATTAATTACAGTTAATTATGTACCGACGTTTATACTGTTGGTTAAAAGCGAACTGCTCAGCGGCGAACTTCTGCAGCGCGTTAATTAGTGCCATGATAATCTGCCTTCGTGATAGGAAACACATACCAACGGTCGATAAGGCACGCAGACGACAGTACCGTACGAAGTACAAGAGAAATTGATAAAATTTGACAAACCCCAATTCATGCTCTCGGCCTGTTTATGCTCCGGGGATCGGCGCCACAGAGCCACTGAGAAGAGATCCTAGGGGACGACGATGATCTGATCGTGTGGCGGTGGTCGGGACGGCGGAGACTTCTATAGCGCGAGCCAAGTCGGGTCGGTGGAGACTTGGTTGTGCGCGCTGCTGGGTACGGAGGCTCTAGACTAGCCAGCGGGGCGGGATTGACTACTGCGGGCCAAAATGCCTGCGGTTTTATGCCTGAGGATCCCCGATCGCTTTGTCATAGGATGTTTGAGACCGTTAATATCACGGCGCGCAGCTGCCTATAGTAACGTGGTACTTTTTCAAATCTCGCGCTCTCTCTGAGACGCCCAGAAGAATTAAAGCCACTGCACCTATTATCACGAAATTACATTATCCGGACAGTATTTAACATGCTCTCCAACTTCTTACTTGAACATGTCCTGTTTAAAGCAAATTATTGGGCTTCGTTCATTAATAAACAATAATTACCGAAATGAGGTGGTTTTAAAGCATAGAGTGAGATGGTCAAGACCACACTCTACAACACTATAGTCTGCTTCAGGAGTTCCGTGCAGCAGAGCCAAGGCTACGGGGCCATCGGACGCACAATTCTTCCGAAGCGAGACGAAATGCCATTGTTCAGACACGCACACTCCGCTTCATCTTCCTCCTTTCAGGACTGCAGCTGGCACTGCAGCGCTCGCCATTGGCTGATGACAAGCCGCGGAAGGATACGTGTTACATGTGTTCGCCCTTCGGATGGGCCAAAGAGAGCTGTAGCTTCCACAGTGCTGCACGGAACTTCTGAAACAGACTATAACAGCAGTTTCATTCTCGTAAGGCGTGTGTGGTTATGTAAATGGACCGACAACTGATCGGAACGTGTGAACGGACCTCTGCGCATTCGAAAACACCATGTATTATAATGAAGCAATCGAGCACCCTTCCGCTATTTGAGTGTCCCGCCACGGCGGTCTAGTGGCTATGCCACGCGCCTGCTGCTCGGAAGGTCGCCGGATGAAAACCCGACCGCCGCGGCTTCATTTCGATTTGTTGTTTTGGGGGGTTTAACGTCCCAAAACTAGCTGTGATTATGAGAGACGCCTTAGTGGAGGGTTTAGGAAATTTCGACCACCTGGGGTTCTTTAACGTGCACTGGCATCGCACAGCACACGGGTCTCAAGCATTTCGCTTCCATCGAAATGCAGCCGACGCGGCCGGGATTCAATCCCGCGGCCCTCGGATCAGCAGCCGAGTACCATAGCCACTAGACCACCGTGGCGGGGCCCTCTTCATTTCGATGGAGGCGAATTGGTGAGGACCGTGTAACGCGCGATGTCAGCGCACGTTAAAATCCCCAGGTGGTCGAAATTTACAGAGCCCTACACTACGATGTCCCTTGTTGCTTTGTTGTTTTGTGGGGTTTAACGTCCCAAAACCAGTTCTGATTATGAGAGACGCCGTAGTGGAGGACTCCGGAAATTTCGACCACCTGGGGTTCTTTAACGTGCTACGGTGTCCCTCAAAACGTGCTTTTTCGGGCATAAATTCTCAGAAATCAATCAAATTAGTCACGTCAAAATCAATGATAAAAGTAGAGGTTCGACGTTTTCATAGTGTGAAACTGACTTGAATTTTTGATTAATTGTGGATACCTAAAGAATAGCGCAGTGCGCCAGTCATTCCCATGACGTCTGCGTGAGTGCAGTATTGCAAACGCAGCATTTCTAAGAAGAAAAACTAGGACCCAACTGTCGCCAGAGTGCCGAGGAATTGGTTTTCTCGACGTCGTGGGCGTCAAGCGTACGCTTGGGCTGTCCTGCTTAGAACCGCAATATCCTGTCCGTACGCACACTGTAGGAGTGCGACAGACCCATATATATCTTCAACCAATCACAGGGATCGACCACTGACAAGCAGGTTAAGTACACATAGTGCAGCCTACTCGGGCGCCTAATAAAAGCAATAGATATATATATAGGAGGACCGCGCTGAAATCTGCAAGATACACATACGCTACATGGATATACCTCATTTTGGCCGCAGGATCGCACACCTCGGTACGTTACTATCTGCATATTAGAGCACTAATATGCAAATATATATCGAACTTAAAGTTCACTAAGAAATTCGCTGTTACTAGCGCCACACTTGTGTCAACAGCTGCTCCGTAGTATTGGCAGTCGTCATTCGAGTCTATGAGTGTGCAGAAATCAAACACAACATCTCGACGAGGCCGTATTCCAACCAGGGTACGTACAGTTCGAAGGCGGGAGTCGTAACTATAGGCTACACAGCCATGCTTGAAAAACGTTCATTTATGGGAACCACGTGATTGCGTTGCACCGATGATTGCGACACAACTTGCTATAGGCAGTACAACGAGAAAATCAGGGCTAGGGAGAGAAAGAAAAGAAGAAACAAGAGAGAGAGAGAGAGATAAAGAAAGAAACGGAAAGTTCCTGTTGCGCAAAAGGTACCCGCGTTTCTTCTCGACCCACTAAAAGAAAGAAAGAAAGAAAGTTGTGTTCCACACAAGGGAAACCCCCGACCATCGAACAGAAAGAAAAAAAAAAGAGAGAGAGAGAGAGAGAGAGAGAGAAGTTTCGGGCTGCGCAGGAGAGAAAAGTGAACCCTCGCTTGCCCTCCACCCGCAACATCAAGCACATCACCCTCAGCCCAGTGATACATGATATCTATAGCGATAGTGCTACATGGCGGTAGTATCCCGACATCATGGAGATATCGTGAGTGATAGTGATCATACATCTAGAGAGCGAAGAGAAAGACGAAGAGAGAGTAAAGAACGTAAAGGCGACTCACAATGCGCGGCAAAGCGCGCCATGCCTTGTATCGGCAATACACTCCTCTTCACTAATTAGGAGACCGATAAGTGACGTGGTCCAGCCAGCTCAGCTGTTTGACCCGTCTTCGCGGCGTTAATTCAGTGAAGCTGCTTCATTTTTCTTTTATTTATTTTTTCTTTTATAGTTCTCGTAAGCATCGGCGACAAGATCCTTCCAACGAGGAGTGCCAAAACATTAAAAAAAAAAGAACTCTCCCTAGCTACAATAGGTTTGTCGAACAAAATGTGCAGCTGACCGTTTGAAAATCATGCGGCGTTTGTAAAGCAAAACTGCATCGACCAGTTGATTTCTGCTGGCAGTTGCTCTGACACAGAACATAGCAGTTTTAACGTCAATTGCATAAAATATGGTGCAAAAAATCATGCAAAACGTAACGTTAAAAATAAAGAAATGACTAAATTTAGGGCCATGTTCATAAACCTACCTTATTCTTATCCCGCGTTTTCCTTATCTCCCCTGCGACGTTAAGGCGCATTAAAGGGACTAAAATTGTCATCAGTGTGAAAGACTATCATAAGGCTTGTTTGTATGTACTGTAATAAGGGCACAGGGAAGGTATACCTTCCCTGTGCCATTATCAAGCGATAAGAATATAAAAGACGATTTAGCACATGGACAACATCCTATATATACACATATATACAATATATGCGCGGGAACAACGAAATTGGTTGGATCAGCTTGAACTCTACTGACTTCAATGGCGCTTGCCGCAAATAAGAGGTGTTGTGAATGTAATAACCGCAGAAAATGAACTTTCAAAACTCTCCAGTGAAAGCAATTTGGGTCAGTGCTTCACACTTTTCATAATCTTCGAAGTTTCATAAAGTTAAATATATCAAGTTTTGCATTCCGTAAATGAACTATAAAGAGACATGTCGGAAATCTGTGGGACATCAGCTCGCAATAGTTCTGAAACAATTAGAGAGAGAAGGAAGGAAAGACATGGAGGTTAACCAGACGCGCGTCCGGTTTGCATCCTTGCACTAATTCATTATATGCACTTGATACGAAGACAATTTATGTATGGCCTTTCCTTTTCAAAATATCTGGTAACCATTTCTGACAAGCTGCAAGTTCATACACCTTATTAATTCGCTTACGGTATTCCAGAGGAGGCAATTCAGGGAACTGCGAAGGATTCCGACAATGTTGATATGGTTTCTCTATTAGAAAACGTCCCTCATTTCCACTTCCGGCGATGAGCGTAAAATCATTAGGCGTCAAAACTTAATGTACTCTTTCGAGTATTGTAGCTACTAGACTTTACTTCCGACTTCTCAAGTACAAACTTCATTTAACTACGTTCAGCAGTATCCCAATAAAAGTGATTTGCCCTTTAAATCCGAGCGTAAATTTAATTTTAAGCCCTAGAGCGGCCGTGTGCCATTTGTGCCACATCGATTCTGTGGAATTCAATTCGGTCAGATACCCGTTCCCTACCCCACAATACTGCCTTTTCCTGTGTTGTCTCTTTCCTCTTAAAATTAAGTTAACAGGCCCAGCACAGAGAAAGCCATTTGTGAATCTCTCAGTCCTGGAATTCATGGAATTCAGCTCATCCCCTTGTGGCTGTCTTTCATTTCCTTCCACCTTCCTTTTCTTTTTTTTTCTTGTAGCAAGTCTAAAAAAAATCGTCTGTTCCCAATTCGCAGGGTGCTATGCTCGACATCAATTCTCAATTGAAGAAGAGACGCGCAAGGTAATCTAGATAAGAGTTCCGAATTTGCTTTGGAATCCAGTGATTCGAGTTATGGAATAGAACTGTCCTTCGTACGCCTCATTCGAATACTCAGCTTCCTTTCATGCTTACGTTAGCATGCAGAGGACCTGTTACGGCTACGTTATCTCGCCTGTACTTCACAGGCTCTTTATTGCCCGAATAAAAATGCGTTTTGTTTGTTTTAATGCCTGATGTAACATCAATTTTCGTGATGTTCGAAGATTTCTGCGTGAATGTGCAGGTATGAGTGCCTGTACAGGTCCGTGTTCACTTGTGGCCACATGCTGTACAGTGGCACGATATTACAAGTCATTAAGGCAGACGTAAGAAAGGTACGAAATGTAATAATCCTTTCGTGATATTTGTAGACATTCAATGTAAACCATCGTTTGCTCTCATTACATGAGCATCCCGTCAGCGTCTCTTTTGCCCCTCATGGGCGACTGCTTCGGTGTGCACATGCAGGCATGCCGGGAATCTTGTGCACTCGTTTTGTGCATCCTCAGTTTTCCACTCCTACCGGCTCAAGGGACCTCTGGGGGTCGCATTGAGGGTTCTGCCGCGACGGTCCCAACGGAGCACTGTCTAGCACTGAGCGCATCCGCAGACACTACACATTTAAACAACATAAGAAATAACCCATACACCACCGCCAAGAAGGGATTAGAGATGCCAGTGTCGCGGTTTCCTAAAGTATTAAACAAAGGACGCAGGCGTTTCTAAAATGTGGTGTGCGAAGCAGCACATGAAAATGGCTGGTTATAATGCAAGACGTAGTGATTGCGAAGCTTTGTAAGGACTTTGCCAATCCAGGAAAAGATCCATAATGCCTTTGAATGATGTAGTGACACTTTCAGAGAGCCTATTCCTGATTGATTTGTGGGATTTTACGTCCCAAAACCAGCTCTGATTATGAGAGATGCCGTAGTGGAGGGCTCCGGAAATTTAGACCACCTGGGGTTCTTTAACGTGCACTTACATCGCACAGCACACGGGCCTCAACATTTCGCCTCCGTCGAAATGCAGCCACCGCGGCCGGGATTCGATCCCGCGACCTCCGGATCTGCATAACCACTATAGACCACCGTGGCGGGGCAGACAGCCCCTTCCTGTTTAAGCTCTCAGTTACTCTGATTGAAACGCATATGCAAACTGGGTTTAGGTGACGGAAGGGATATGTTGCGCACGCACGCATCAAACTGTGGCACCCGCGTGTGCAAGCATTACACATTTCTGTTTCTTAAAAAAATTAGCCTGCCAGACTTTTGTAATACTTGAAGGCAAAAGCCCGCTGCACATTTGGAAATGCATTGGGCTATGTATTAAATCATACTTTGGTAAAATATTCTTGGGCAGACCATTTGCAAGATTTGATGAGCATCCACGAAAAAGTACACTTGTTGTTAGGTCCACACTTTTAACGATATATGCGAGAACTAATGCCTTTTAACGCTTAAGGAGCTCACGTCTCGGAATATTCGGCGGTGGTGTCGCTGTCGGTGTCGGCGTAGGTGTCCACGGCAAAAATAATCATGTCGAACTACCACCGCTTCCCAGACCACCCGACCATGCAAACCCTCCGCAATGGCCTAGGTGCTTTAATGAACAAAATTTAATTTCTCAACGCAAAATTCGTCAAAGAAATTGTAAACTACGATTTAAGTGAAACATGCACACATGACAGCTAGGACTGCAATTTCTTTGTACGAGAAAACATAATTCTGCCGCAAGGGAATTGAAATAACTGCAGCATATTGTAGAGAATGGTCTCATTGTAATTAATGTTCTACGAGGAGGCGATGCGGATGTGCCCCACTGTCAAAGACGAAGCTTAGGCGCCCTCCTTTTTTAATCCCTTAACAAATGTGTAGCTGCCTTTCACTCCATGCAAAATCACGTGAAGCCCGTATATACTCGCTTATTACTGGGTGGGGTATGGGAGTACGCGGCGCTCTTAATGGGGCATATACATTTCCGTTTCCTCAAAGTCACCGCTGAGGGCCTGCGTTACATCTATTCGGGTATAACCATTTTCCGTACATCACCATACAACCGCTTCATAAGACAATGGCCTTCGTATGGCTTTGTGTGACTGCAGGACAACACAGAAACGCTAGCACTATGGAGAATTCGGCTCCGTGCCTCCGCCGCCAGTCATCATCGTAACCTGCACCTTGCCATTGTTCTTGGGAAAATTCAGGAAGCGGGGCTTACGGTAAACCCTAAGAAAGTCCATCTGGCATCCTCTAAAGTAGAATTGCTTGGTTTTATTGTGGACGATGGGCAGCTTCGTCCCGACGACGCGAAGCTTCGTGTCATTGCGGGATACCCGTGCCCGCATGACGTGAAGAGCCTTCAGCGCTTTCTGGTAGATGATAGCGTTCTACCGTGCTTTCATGCCACGTTGCGCTGAGTTAACAGTGCCGCCTAACCAACTAGTAAAAAAAAGGCGTAAGGTGGAGTTGGGGCGAACCTCAGCAAAACGCGTTTAAAGCCCTAACCAGTGCTATTGCTGAGACCACAGCCGTAAAGCTCCCAGACTTGAACAAGCCGTTTGTATGGCAAACAGACGCCAGCGACTACGGTCTTGGCGCCGTTTTACTGCGTGTAGGAATTTGAGAACGAGTTGCGGACCAGTTGCGTTCGCAAGTCATTGACTTACGCCTGCTAGAAAAGAATTACACGGTCAGTGAGCGCGAATGTCTCGCGATTGTATTTGCGCTTAAGAAGTTCGATATGTATAGTTCGACGGTGCCTCGTTTACTGTACTACAAACGGACCACATCGCGCTTACTTGGTTGCAGCGTTTGCAGAATCCAGCAGCTCGCCTTGCTTATCTTTCGCGTTTACGAAAGGTTCGTGCAAATCCCATGTGCGTAAGCATTCGACAGCCGTGATGGCGGCAGACAAGGAGTACACCAGTTGCGTACAACTAGCTGTCGACAACAATGGCTATCACAGTAAGCATCGTCTTCAACTACGCGCTCGGCAACGCTGTTCGGCGCTTGTGTAACCATGCTGGCGAACTGCACGCGTTTAACGAGAATTCGCAGCCGCATCCTTGTGCAGGATCTCTCCGGGATTCACTGCAGCGGCCTGACCATGTGCAACAACTAGTGCATAATGACATCCTTTAGCATTTGTTATAAGTTACTTTATGCAACGATATTTTACAGGAACAATTACAAGATGACAAGCTGGTCCAAACAGTGCGTTCCCGGCAGTAATAACTTTTTCACTTGCAAATTATCCGTGCATTTCCTTACCGGATATTTCTTATATTAATTATCGATACTGAAAGCGTATTTGTGTTTTGATATGCGATATCCGGCTCGATATTCCAAGGGCGATAACCGTGTTCGATTCGTATTCGAAGACTTTGATATTCGCACACGCCCAGTTATTATTCCTTAAACGACATGCCCACCTGGTGCTCTTGCGAGCCTCGACGAAAAATACATTGCATGAAAGACCGTCAGTTGGTTTTGCGATCAGCCTGCACTGATTATAGGTTATTATGCTGACGTGGCACGCGACAGCACTGGCGGAGATGCTCGGCACGCTTGCCAGAGGCCCGTGTACTGTGCGTTGTCAGTGCACGTTGAGGAACCCCAGGTGGTCTCAATTTCCGGAGCCCTCCACTACGGCCTTTCTCTCTCTCTTTCACTCCCTTTCCCCCACCCCCACGGACGCTTAGCCGTGCTCCCTACATGGGCTCCAAAAATGCGTCCTTTCCTAACCGAACCACAATCATCATCATCACCAAAATCTTCGTAGCATCAAGATTCCCAGCCCTGTTCCCGTGCTTAATTACAACCATTAATCATGCCACTTAGGAATGCAGGGACTCTAAAGGAGGGATTTACAGGCTTCCTTGGAAAAATATAGCCAGGAATGTTGTGGGTGACACGTGAAGTACAAAGCCAGAGATTTGTTCTGCATTGCACAACGCAGGAATGCAGAATGTATTTCATGATGATTCATGCAAGCACGAGGAAGGCTTGCTCGCTTAATTGAAGCTCGTCACCGCCTTCGTTGTGTCGGGCAATAGCGCCAAGCTGCGGCACGTCTAATCAGCCTGCTTGACGCAATACGATGGCCTCAAGAGACAACGTAGGTGTCCGTCCCTCTATATTTATGTTACAGCTCGCTAAGCTAAGCTGGGCCTCTCCACAGTGATTGTACTGGCTGTGGCACTCGGCTGCTGATCCAAAGGTAGCGGGATCTAATTCCGGCTGCGGTGGATGCATATCGATGAAGGTTAAATGGTGGGGCCGATGTGCTGTGCCATGTTAGTGCTCGTTAAAGAAACCATTAAAGAACCGTTGTCAAAACCTCCGGAGCCCTCAACTATGGCGTCCCTCATAAACAGATCGTGGTTTTGGGATGTAAAACTCCGGAAATTATTATTAGCTCGCTAAGCTGAACAAGGCAACGGAGTATATGAACCTCAACGTGCGAACGTGCGTGCGTCACGGAAGGGAAGCATTTGAACGCCACAAACCATGGTCTGTTATGCGAGCTTACGCTTCCCGATATACCAGACAAAGCGTATTTAAGAAACGCCTGAGATCTTTTGTCGAAGTACATGCATCAAGGAGATTTAGGATAAGTTCTGTTTGCAAGAGAGGCGCTGTGGAAATAGACCCAAGGCCTCGAAACATCCTATAAATTGTGTCCAAATATATGAGCCTATAGATCGCGACAGCCTCTACAGGGTGGAACTTTTAAATGGGAGATATATTTTCAGCCAAAAGCTCTAGTCAAGCTTTATCTAAGCTTTCGCGTACTGCAAATATTTTTTGTTCGGTACACATATAACCTGCATCGCTTCATTACCTAAGTGCTGTCACCCACGCGACTCACTACAACAGTGACAGCAGGCTTCGGAGAACGGCAGGCCTAGGATCATGTGTCGGAAAAAATACGACGGATCTACTACGACCGCAGTGAGCCCTTTACTCTAACGCTGAGTCACTACATAGTCATGTGGCGACAAGCATCTGCTTTTGATTCGTAAGCATTGTGTTTGGAGTATTCCAATAAAATCACAGAACAAACAGAGTCGGTAACTCGGAAAATGCTTGGCACTTTGCCTCGCGCAGGAGTACAGAATTCTGCTAAGATACATGAGGAAGCTGGCATTATGAAAGGACCAACGTGAAATTTAGGGGGCCTTGGGAATGGGACAATGTAAAAAAAAAGAAGGGGGGGGACGGGAGGGGGGCTATATTATATGTAGCCTTTATTCTATGCAGATATAATACAATTGAACGATCGTCATAACGAATAAGATAGAGTGAATTATTGGTTATAGCGAACTAAATAAAAATTTTCGCTCGTGGCCCTTCAGTTCAGCGACACTTGTTTTTTTATAACGAAACGGAAAACACGATGGCTGTCAAGATATCGACCGTAACGCAGAAACATATTGTCCGCGTGAGGCTTAAAACACGAAAGGTAGAATAAAAAGCAAAATAAAAACCCACGGATAATCTACACATCCGACTGATTTCGCCACGGATGAACAGAACGGGAAAGCTTTGGAAGTTCATGTGACGTAAAAGCACACGAGTTACCAGGACTTCACACATGGTGTTCAGAGAGCTAAGAAGTACGTCGTTCGTAGTGGCTTCGAAGCCTAGAATACTGCGTTTTTTTCTACCTAGGATTTTTCCTCAGGCCACATTTTTTATTTGCTCGAGCCAATATTTATCCGTACTGTTAGACAAATATCGCATGTAATGAACTATCTTATCGCCCGGAGGCATACGTCTTTATGGCACGGTCCTACAGCAGAAAAAGAAAGCTTTTGCGACGGTATTGTGGCTCAGGTTGCAATAGGTTCAGTACACTCGGAAATTTAAACACGAATGTTGCACACATTACGTCACACAGCACGTAATATCATACGTCATACCATCACTTAGCGCTGCGCACACGTACGGTTTCACTGCACATCGTGCCGTAAACATCGTTGATCACGTCGTCTCTCTGGACGGCACGCAAATGCCTACACATAGCGAAATTTTGTAGATGTTCTGTGTATTTTTACATCGAGGAGATGACAAATAAAACTTGCTGACCGCGATAAAAATAATACATTTTGCTTATCCCTTCGCTGCCAGACTGAAGACACCACGATCAGTGTCGGCAGGTGGGGCGAAGCAGATCTCAGATTACGGCGTAAATGATTGGTGATGATGATTGTGGTTCGGTTAAGGGAAGGACGCCGATTTCTGCAGCCCATGTAGGGAGCGCGACTAAGGTCCGTGGGGGTGGGGAAAGGGAGTGAAAGAGATAGAGAGGAGAGAAAAGCCGTAGTGGAGGGCTCCGGAAATTTAGACCACCTGGGGTTCTTTAAGGTGCACTGACAACGCATAGTACACGGGCCTCTGGCATTTTCGCCTCCATTGAAAATGCGACCGCAGCGGCAGGGATAGAACCCGCGTTTTTTGGGTGGCAGCCGAGTACCGTAACCACTACACCACCGCGGCGGTCGAAATGATTGAAGCAGCAGATATTGTATCATGAGATATAAGTTCCACCAGCGTGTTGTTAGAGCGCCTTTACTCAGGAAAAAGTTCCCTTTTCATCCCGTGTCCATGAGTGACACACGCGATGTATGCTCTCGTATGATTTATTACTTCTTGTTCTTCTTGTGCATTAAGGTATTTTTGTTTTGCTTTAATTCTGTTCATTCAACAGTAACCCTAAATCGCAAGTCAGCACTGATCTGGCCCCATCTATTCGCAAAGTTGTCTTGCGCTGTTACAGTTTCGCATTTATCATCAACTCGGCCAAATGAAAAATTCCCATTCGTTTACGAAGCACATCTCTTTAAAGGACTATGGAAGTCGCTGTAACATTCGCGGTAAAATTTCAAGCCATTAGAGAGTTTGAGAATTGGGGCCCCAAGGAGCTTGGGGACCCAGGAAGCTTGCGACCCGCCAGGGCGCATGCGCAGAACCATCTGCGCATGCGCCCTGGCGGGTCGCAAGCTTCTTGGGTCCCCAAGCTCCTTGGGGCCCCAATTCCCAAACTCCCTATTGACACCACGATTTGGAGACTATATAAGTAAAAATCTTGGACAGGCACAGCGGGGTCAATATGCCGACGGAACGCTAGTTAAACGCCAAGCATTCTTTTTTCGTACTTCAGTCACTTTGACCGTATCTATCTATCTATCTATCTATCTATCTATCTATCTATCTATCTATCTATCTATCTATCTATCTATCTATCTATCTATCTATCTATCTATCTATCTATCTGTCTGTCTGTCTGTCTGTCTCACCGCATACGTCTTCGTACTCTCCTGGTCGTCTCGTTCACCTGATATACCGTAATGTTTCGGAGGTACGGTATAAATGTACGACGAACATGAATGACAGATTTTTGCGTCACTAATATGATATGCTCGTCACGTACATCAGGATTAACGATACTGCTATCAACCGTGCCTCGCACTCGTAGTGCTCGGCCCACGGTATACCGGTATGCGCCACAGGTGTTCGAACCTCATGGAGCCAATGTCAATCAACGACCACCTAAATTGACATATGAAACGCCGCGGCTGCGGGGATTGAACCCGCACCTTCGATCGGCGTCTGAAGTTTTCTGCACCTCACACGGTGCGCTGCCTTCAGGATCGGCTTACGTTGCTCTGTTCACGCTTGACGCCCGACGGCCTTGTTAGAGAGCTCCGCTTTTAAAACAAAGGAACACCATTTGTCCTCGCTTGCGATTGACATGCACACATAGCAGGCACACAGACATGCAACTCACCAAGCGGTAGGGAGGTATCGAACACGGGCCCTGGAGGTGCCCAGCGAGCGCGCTACCACGAGGCAATGGAGACTCCTCCCACACGTTATATAGAGTGAATAAATATAGCACCAGTAGTTGTAAATGAATGGTGCTTTTGTAACGTTAACGTTAGCTTCTAATGTGTAATAAACCCTTAAAGTACATATGTTCAGCTACCATTCGGCAGGCTTTGTGCAACTCTGCTCGATCAAATAGGAATAACTCAACGAACGATGCTTGTGGTAAGACATCAACACACCGTATAGTGTATTATTTTTCAATAAAACAAACGTCTGTGCTTTGGACTAATGCTAGTGCCAACGTTACGCCGAACCATGGGCTATACCATTCAGTCGCCATAGTGCTGTCGACGTACCTGGTTAGAACACGTTAAGTATATTCATGAGTGGCTATACTCATGCGCTTTGTACAGAGACCTTGATCTGACTTTTAACACTTGGCTTAATGCCAAGAAATTCGTCGTAGGTATTTTCATCGCTTACTGATTTCCATGACGTCGATTTCCACAATGCGTGAGATCTGCATGGCTCTATTCCATTTACTTCATTTTCTATTACTGCAAGGAATGTTGCCAAGACAGTAAGGCTTGTACCACTTCCTAAATACACGCTTGAACCACTGGGGCAGGATAGGCAGCTAGGTTTTTGTGTTATGCGGTGCACGTAGAAACAGAGAACACTTGTCCTCAAAAAGGGGAGTGAAAAATGCGTTGCGTCAGGAATGGAGTCAACTTGGTGATACGCGAAGATGTCGAAGTACCCGACAAGGACTAACTACTGTGATTGTAGAGAGCGCTCTGCTTAATCGAACGTGTGCCTGTAGCTCTCTCTTGCGAAAGTTGATGGACGTAACCGGCACAACTCCTAAAGCAGATTTTATGCAATGTTCCAAGGGAAGAGAGATTTTGTTGCGGTAAATGCCGGCAGCCCGTGCGTCAGTGCTGAAGGGCATGCGCAGGATTTGTTGTATCCCCACTACGTTATATGCGGGCGAGATAGCGAAGTACGGTAATCACTCAACTACAGAAAAGACGCAGAATGCAACCCGCAGCCAGTAACCAGGCCTTACCGCAGCAAACCTTCATGCCGTCGCTCTTATCTGCGCAGCGTTCCACTCACGCGAAATGCCGCTTTCCGGCACAGCTCATCGGGGTACCCGTCCCACCGAAGTCGCCGGCTTCCTGTGCAGCAACCCGTATCTTTGCGCCCCCTAATGCAGTAAACAAGCCATGCAGCGCAATGCCAGCCAACGGCTTTGGTTCGCCACGGGTGACCTGCCTAAATGGAGCGGCCGTTAGATAATGGCAACAGAACGACTCGTCAGGACGTTTCGTTATGGTTAAACTCTGGGTGTTGGGCGTCACTTGTGCAGAACAGTCATGTCACGAACGTGGCTTTCGCGGAATTGTATGCATTGTGTGCATATGCAATTCCGGAAAAAATTCACACACACACACACACACACACACACACACACACACACACACACACACACACACACACACACACACACACACACACACACACACAGAGAGAGAGAGAGAGAAGAGAGAGAGAGAGAGAGAGAGAGGTTTGGCGAAGTAGGTAGCTTCGGCTGCCGCGTGAATACAAGTATGAGACGTAGCACTTCAATGGTATTCCATTTATTGGGCGACCTTTCAGTCAGGGCCCGACCTTTATCAATACAATATTTCTTTTTCTCCTGTTCGTAATGTTGATTGATTTGTGGGGTTTAACGTCCCAAACCCAGTTCTGATTATGAGAGACGCCGTAGTGGAGGGCTCCGGAAATTTCGACCACCTGGGGTTCTTTAACGTGTTCGTAATGTAGACCAATATATATATATATATATATATAGACTGTATGTGCAAGAATAGCTTGGGTTGCCGCTAGTTTATAACAGAATTGACGATGCGCCTCTTAGAGAACGACGGTTTATTAATTCAACGTTTCGGTCGGAGCCCGACCTTTTTCAAGCCGAACCTTTTTCATCTACCGTCTTGAAAAAGGTCGGGCTCCGACCGAAACGTTGAATTAATAAACCGTCGTTCTCTAAGAGGCGCATCGTCAATTCTGTTTATATATATATATATATATATATATATATATATATATATATATATATATATATATATATATATATATATATATATATTGTGGGGAAGCCGATGAAGATGAGGGGCTGCCTGAGCTCAGCTCGTGCTCGGCTCACTCACGCTCGTGCTTGGCTGGCTGCAGCAGCGGGCAGTCTGGCCTGGGCCTCGGAAGAGTAAAGGTGCTTGTTGTTTTGCTGCCTCTGTGCTCTCTCTCAGAGCTCTGGCCGACCACTAGCCCTGAGCCCACAATATATATATATATATATATATATATATATATATATATATATATAGGTAATTGCACGTCTTCGAAATACTTATGTTGATGGCATACAGGATATTTTCGGCAGCTACTTTGGACATCAGCATATAACTTGCAGCTGTGAAAATTTGTCCCCAAACATATTATTCGTTTAGTAAACTTGACGCATCCACATCTACCTTCCTTTGATTGCTTCCCTTAGCCTCTCTTTATGCATACATAAATTGGAATGCCTTGCTGAATTCTGCTACCTGCGCTTAAGATACCGTCGACCGTTAACTGCCTACACATCTTTCTGCTGTGCGTTCGCCATTTGCAAACAATCTTATACACAGTTTCGTAGTCGACGCTGAAATTGGGCACATGTGCCCAATCTGCATCCGCTTTTTTTTTTTTTTTTGTCCTATTGAACGGGAAGCTGTCGGTGAGTACAGCAGCATCCTGAGTCCCCGTCCGCCGTTTCTCCGTGCTGTAAGTTCATAGTACAATAACTTCCCATTTCCATTCCTTTGCCTGTCCTGAAAGTCGCTGTGGAAAGAAAAATAGATTGAGTGGCTCTGTCGTGCGTACTGATCTTCAAATATTTAAAATTTTTTCAAGCGAGATGGAAAGCACGTAACACACAGAAATGTATTTGTGGAATCACGTCACGCGCACTTCTGTCGTTGTTTTTCTGTCACATCAATGTTCCTTGTAAGGGCAGATTGTGTCGTCAAACTACGGCTTTTTGTAACTTACTGGAGCCGTTGCAGCAGCGTAGAGTTTGTTAGTATATACGCTTTTAAAGTACGCCGCCACTGATTTAACTTAGCGCTGAAAACAAGGAATCGCCACAACAGCGACTTTGAGATTTCGGAGTTTTGTTAAACCAACTAACTTATCAATTCAGCACGTGTCGCCACCGCTCCATCAGTACATTCTAAGCGTGATTCAGTTTGTTCCCAGTGTGGCTGCCTTTCCTTGTTCTGCCTACTAGTACTGCACAGAAACTAGTACTAGTATTAGTACTAGTGCTAGTACTAGTACTAGCACAGAAACTGTTATACAACTGTTTCTCTGCGCAGTACCAGTAACGAAATAGTTAGAAGAAGCTCGTGATTATGGCAGTTACAGAAGAGATGAACTGTATATGCGTCTATCCAGCGAGACTTATTCCTCAAACACTACAGCCCACTCACGACCTAATTTGCGCTCTGGCTCCTATATTGTCTACAAGCCAAATCAGCCTCTAATCACCAATTACATAAACGGGAAATTAATTCTGGGAAAGCGTTCTCATGTAAGCCAACATTTTATAGAAACTGTTTATGGGTCACAGTAAAACGAACATTTTCTTTAGCATTTTAATAAAGGACGCAAGCGATACTCGTCGCGATCGACTAACGCGACGATTGAAACTTCACAGGCAATCAAAACTTCAACTTCCGTTAATAAAACTAGTCGTTACAAAGCGCTTGCCCGGTGTGTTTCTCTGCTTTCTCCCTCTTTATTTTTTTTTGTGCTTCATAAGCATGAACCAAAACTTCGGTTGAAACTCGAGCTGACCCGAAGGCGACACCTAGGCAACGCTGCAGGATAAAATGACGGGATAACCCAGAACCCCCATCGTCACATTGAGGTCGCAAACTGCATTTCCTCCGAGGAGGTCACACCGACAACACAATGGGAGAGAAGTGGCCAAACAAGATTACCCGGACAATGACGGAGCATTCTATACACAGCCGTTGCTCTATACACTCGGAGCCGCCCTGGAAACTTCAGCAAGATGGGGCCAACCTGGAAGATAGCGCCGACGAACTGCCGAGGCCGTCTCCGGGACGTCACACTCGAACGAATACGGGCGAACCTCGCGACTCTGGGTCACCCGGCGAAACAACCTGCACCGTTCGATTGTACTCGACAACTGCCGTGCCGGAGTCTGCGCGCCACGCTAAAAGAGAAAACAACCTGCGCGAAGAGCAGGTCACTTTGCTTTTAGGTGTTAAGCATGGTTTTTCTTGTTTGTTTGCTTCGCTTTGTTTTGTTTGGTTTGGTTTGTTCTGTTTGTCGGTTGAATTTCCAAAGACTATTCCGGGCAGTGTAGGGAATTTAGGCGGCTCATATAAATATGCATAGTTTTTCTTTTGAACGAAACGGCATCGAGCGGAATTGAACATGCTGTTCTCTCGTAAGCGCTGTTTATTACCGGTTGGAATAATGTTCGAAAGGCTGACACCAGAAGTAATTATAACGAGAAGCTAACAGCTATAACTCTTGAGCTCTCGTGCTCTCATAAACAGCGACATTAAGGTGCTTGACGTTGCAGTACATGCGTTATTCCTTTTCATTCATTCATTGGGTCTAAGACTTCTAAAGCAGGAAAGAGGACGGCGCCTGTGAGGAACGTTCTAGTGGAGGGCTCCGGTTTAACTTTTACCGCAATGGGTTAATTAGCGTGCCCTCAAGGCGCGGTACTCTAACGAGCGTTAATTGCTCCTTTGAGCCTCATTCAAGTAGTGAGCATCACGTCCGGGAGCTTTAACCTACGGCATCGTCCTGCTGAGGAGAGGGGCGGGGAAGTCAGCTTTTCAAACGCAACGAACCTGCCGTACTAGCTCGCGCGTACGTTGCGGCGACCGCACTCGCTTGCACGCGGTTGAAGGCGTATATGACCGGGCCCCGGGGTCTCGTCTTGCAGGGTCTGCCGTGGGGCGGCGGGTGCGAAGGCCGCACGGGCTCAGGTGGTTGGTGGCGTCGTGTGCACTGCCTCCCCACCGGCACAGTGCTATAGAGGTTGCGTTGCCTGAAAGTTTCGGTGATACTTTCAAAGAAGACGCAACGCAAAGCCATTGCTGACTTCTTCCTGCGCGCCGTGAGGGTCGGTATTTGTTGTGAGCGTTGATACATTGTCTTGTTTGTCTAATAACTAACTTACTAACGACCTCACGCCGTTAGTAAGTTAATTATTATTCTTATATTGCCGATGAAAGCGAGGGCTTACTTCACGTTTTTCCTTATAACATCGCTGTCGCTATGAGAACTTGCCATTTTGGTCACTGCCATCGTGGGCAACGTAGCCGCGCACATCCAAGCCCGAGAATTAGCGAGCCGAGAAACGGCAGGAACAAGGTAGAGCCCCAGTGCGGAGAGGGACCTCATGGTCAGATATGATGAAATCACTAAACACGACAATAGGGCGGCATCATTAGGACCCGCCACACTCAGTAAACAAACAGCAGGTGGTAGCATGGCGCTTTGTGGAAACAAACGCTTATATGAGGATTGTTACCTAGGACTCGCTAGATGTAAAGACTGTAATCAGCGGGCGGACCCTGGCCCGGACACCTAATCTGCTGCTGGCCCAAACATAGTGAAGAGGCCAAGGCAACACATACACGAACGACGAACAGTGGAGGACCACGCTGCTCAGCCTCAGAAGGCGAGGGCCAACCGGACAAACTAAATGACATCAGCAAGCCTGGGATGCCCCTAGGGACTCAAAGGCTCCTAGCAGCGGAAGGCTCCTAGGAAGAACAGCGTTATTAGCAAAAGTAAACGTGGGACGCAAGTTGCAAGTTTTCTGACGCTGCACCATCAATCAACGTTCGTGAAAGCTACATTCTCTACATGTCATCAAAAACATCACGTACGGAATGCACGCGTCAGTGGTGCGAAATGGTTGAACAACTTAAAAATTGTGCCCTCCGTTTCTCGTCGCTGTGTTTTTATTGGTTGTTTTTGATCGGAATACATGTGACCCGTAGCCCTAAATATTTGAGGCCAAGCTTCGGCCGTCCATCAGCGCCCTCATTTCCAGCTGCAGCAGGCCGTTGGTGCCAGTTCGCAGCTGCATCTCATTGCAACCTGTCAACCTGATCCTCTGTGCCCCTCACCAGCTGCCTGGTTGCCATAATATAATAATAAGCTAATATATATGGCGAACCTGCACGTAAGCCAACATGACGTTCGCGTTGTTCCTCCTAGGTCCACTACTTTCCTCTCTACCTCTACTGTCCTTCCTCGCAACGGAAAGCTACGGAGAGAGATAGAGGTTGAGTAAACCTTGTCAAGCGTCATTTCTCTTATTCTCAAGAACCAAGTGAGTACTATCACTGTACTAAGCGCTCCCCCATCCTTTACAAGGGAATAAAAATCACAGCATATCCACGGAGTGAATGATGATGAGTGGGCGAAGCTCCGGTGGTTCATCGTAGATCGTGCCGAGTTCCGGATTAATTTAGTTAACGCGCACGCCACGAATCCTTATGGTTCAACTATGCACAAGTGAAATCTCCCACCGGCACTTCATTGCAAGTCTATCCAGTGCATATATATATATATATATATATATATATATATATATATATATATATATATATATATATATATATATATATATATATATATATATGGGTGGCCGGTGAACGGTTCTCCAGCGCGAGCAGTCGGTATTTTTCAATCGAGAAACTCACTAGAAGACGGTGCCTGCGTCAACGTTTTCTCTCGCGGGTGAGGCGGGCGAGCTGCTAGAGCGTTCATCGAAGAAAGAGCGTTTCCATAGTCAACGCGCGCCTTTCGCTCTCTCTCTCTCACAAGACAGCAGATGGAAGAGTGAGAGAGCTCGCGCGCCGGGAGGTACGCGCCGAGGGCGCGCCTCTTACACGCGCCCTCCTAGTAACGCGTTCCTAGTAGGTAAAGCGCTACTAGGAACAACGGACGGACAGACCCAAACCTTAAGGAGCTTCGCCCCTAAAATTAGCGTCCCTTCCTTAACCAAGCCCAATCATCATCGTTCTTGGCGCACTGATCATGTGTCCACGCAGTGCTTCTTACGTGAAAACGTCAAACACGCAACTACTAGAGATGCCTGCGGTTGGAGAAATTAGAAATGGAAAGCAGCACAGCGTCACTTAGAAACAATGTTTCGATATCTGGCGCGTTTGTAACTGCGTTGGTAAAAAAAAAAAAATGGCCGCATATCTGCTTGTCTGGCCGCAAAGGACGTCGAAAGTATTCTGTCGCCCCTGATACGCAACACCTTTCTTCTCCCACTCTCACCACTCACGCTCTTCCCCTCCCGTCTGACTTCTCCCATTATGGATGCAATGGTGGTTTTGCTTAATTCAAGTTTTCCGCGTTCGCCCTGCTCTCGAACCACGTGTTAGAACATTTCTTTACATTGGCGTCTCTTCGATATCGTTTCTAACGCGTTGTTTTCTCTTTTACTAATGTAATAACCAGTCCAACGTATATTCTTAATTAAATGAACGCTGCAGATGACGGTTATGCACGTATACGTTGCCTCAAATAGGCCAGAGGTTTCTTTGCGCTGCATAAATGACGTGTATGACCCATGTCACCAGTGACAGTGGCACGGCTGGTTTTCACAATTCTGTTGAATTGGGTTCGGCCAGGCATTGAATCGACAGACAGACAGACAGACAGACAGACAGACAGACAGACATTGTTTCGCATTTAGGTCACCACAAGAAAGACTATCGCCTTTAATAACGTGGGACATTGTACGCCTAAGAGCTCATTTTAGAAATTGTACTCTCGGACCTCCTCAACGGCCAAGAATTTCCTCGAACCTCAGATCTGAAGTACGCGTCGCAAAATGAGAAATTGCGGCGTACTACTTCTGTTGCGAAGCAGTACGCCTTTAGCAGCTGCCTTCCCGGTGGGCATTTAAGAGCGCAAGGCTTTGTTATTGTGTTCTGGTCGAGTTTAGGTAGCGCAATGAGCTCCAGCGACCTTTCTGGACTGCACGTCGCAGGAAACTGATGAGTTTTCTTGGCCCGAAGCCACCACGAGCGACAGCTTCTCAGCCTCTCCTAATGCCAATGCTAGTAGAGACGGTTCTGCGACTGCGCCCCGAAGAACATGGCGGACGCGCCCAGTGTTGCCAGATCGCAATGAGTTATATGAACATCCCCAACTCAATGAAACTTGTTCCATCATCATCGGACGCTGCAACTGCTTTTCCAACGATGTCGAAAATAGACCAGCTTCCTTTGGTATTCACTAGTACACACGTTTCGACAGTTTCATGCGCATATTTACCTCATATAAAACAAGTTATCTTAAAGGAAATTACGCAAGAGTAATTATCATTATATATGTTTTGATTTGTTATGTCTGCGGGTAATGCTAATTGGATATGCGGAGGACATTTAAAGAATAACCAAGACAACCACTGAGGCTTTTAAGGATAATGTATATAAGAAGCGCGTTGTACGTTGAGGGAGACATCTACCTATAAATCGCACTCTGGTTGCCACGTACATTGGGGTGTGCATTTTTTTCTATGGTGCATCAGTAACAGCTCTGACGAGCGCTGCAATAGCGGAATACTATATGCCATAAATCGTTCACCTCTTGTTCTAACACTTGGGGTATTTGCCGATGGCGTTATTCATAACAAGGTAGTATCCGAATTTCTTCTCGACACAGCTGTTACAGCTCTCACACAATAGTGTTGACAGCGTGCTAAATCGTGCACATTTACTCTAAGATTTCGTGTACAATAAAACTTCTCTCTTCTGAACAATGAATGTCCTCACTGGGACAGCTCTACAGAACATTCCTACAGGGGGGTGCGATGTACTCTGAATTATTCACATATTGTTCTAAACATAAAAGTCGCGCCTTTCAAAGTCTACACAGCAGTCTCACAGTAGAGTATGGCGTACTCTGACTAGTTTTCTTATGGAATTGTAAACTAACAGTACGTTAGCTCGTCTACTTGGGGAAAGTAAATTCTGTATTTGCCGTCGTTCGCAAGTTTGTGTGCAAGTTACAAAAGAATTTCTCTTCTTGTGCAATTGCCACAGGCAATGTTCAGAAATGTGCGAGTACATGGTAGCGAGTACGTGGTACTACAGACCGTGTAGCTTTTAAGGTGAAAGCCCTAAAGGGGCCTTGCCACGTTTTTTGAACGTTGTCAAGAGACGGTGCCGATCAATCATGAAGACTTCCATGAACATGTGAACCAAATATTGTTGCACAGCACGAAATATGAAATTTGCAATTTGGCTTCAAATACAGCTGCAAATCATGCACTCTTCTTTCGACAAATTATGGCACAAGGAGTACTCACCACATCGTTTGAAGGTGACCTTAAATATAGGCACATTTCTTGATTCGTTGAACTCAAAATGTACACATAAAGCATAACTAAAATGTGCCAGCAATAAGCAATACTAAGAAATCAGCATATGCTAGTTCTGCCCCCAGCGACGTTGTCAGCGGTCCAAGCGGCGCAATTTGTTGAAAGAAGAGCAGGTAGTTTCCGGTTGTATTCTAAAACCAGATTATAAAAATTCCTGGTGTATGCAGTGCAATAATATTTGACTCATATGCTTGACTGATCGGCAAGAAGTGTTGCAGGGCCCCTACAGAGGGCTTGCGTTGGCGCTCCCCTCCGCGAAGTATGTGCGAGAAAGTATGTGAGACACAGCGAGACGTGCCCGAAAAACTCACGTGATCAGGTGCTGTACTCATAATATGAAGTCAGTCTGACGTCATCATAACGTATCGTAACTGCGTCACAACGTGAGGTCAGGTGGCGATGCCACAATGACTGACCTCATATTTAACGCCGCCGCGTGTCGTCATTCCTCACGTCACTGAAACACCTTAATGAAAGAAAAGAACAGCTCCGTTTCATGTGAAATTCCCTAGACAGATTCTTGCGAAGAAAGCCAATTTTTGCTTTAGAACAGAAAATTTCGCGGTTTGGGTACGAGCCGGCCTACCGAGATGCCAAGCGAGCCCGCTAACATTCGTCCGCGGCGGCTCTCATGTGTGGCCTACTAAAGGCATGCCTTGTGCATGCATGATTGCATGCACGCGTCGTGTCGCAGCCAGCCACAGCCTCCAGCGCACGGCCTCCTCTATATAAAAAATACTCGCACAGCCAGGCTCGCAGCGACTAATAACTGCCGCCGCACACGCCTGGAACAGTCACCGTCGGAGTAGCACAGCACAGGGAAGCGACCGCCCCGCCGCCGGTGTGTGAGAGAGAGGGAAGTGAAGCAGCTCCACTATTGTGAAACCTGAAAAGTGCGTAGCACGGGCAACCAGAGACTCTCGTTGTGTGCAGAAGTGCTGTGAGCGCGCACGGCGAGGCGGTGGCGCGCTCTCTTGCGCGATGCTGGTATCAGCGAGGAGCGTGAGCACGCGACAGGAGGAGGTGACTGTCGTCGACAAGGCGAGTCCCTAAAGTGCTAAGGAGGTCGTGGTTTAGCGTAGATTCGTCAAGCAGACGGAGGAGGGACGCTACTGCCGTTGAGGCTCGCGCCATTGGGACCGCCCAGAAGCGCAACCGGCGGCCCCTCTTTGTTTTGGATAGGTCGAAGCTTGATGCGTTACCAATTTGCAGCCAGAATTTCACCTTGTTGTGTTACAAGAGTGTCAAACGTGCCAAATTTTCTTTTTTTTTCTTCTAAGCGCCGTTCTCATTCAATAATATATGCTGTTAAACATCTGGATGCGCACCTTACTGAACTCCAAAAAAGAAGTTAAATAACTTGGTGCTCTAAACCGGTCGCAACTTTTTCTAAACACACCGTATCTTTTTGGGGCAGTCCACCGCTCTATCATACACTACCAAATGTTCTAAATGGCAACGGACTATTTCTGTTTTTCTTTTAAAGCACTGCTTCCTTCCATCGTACTCTGCTTGAAGCTGCATAGCTACGCACTGCTCTCCAGTACTCCATTACAGGGAACTCACATTCAATTCTATTTTTTCTCTAAGGGTACCCTTGCGTTAGCTAGCCATTGATTATCATATGTCCAAGAGCGAATGGCACTCCGAAATGTCGAGCATTTTTTTTTTTTTGCTAAACCCAAATATTCTGCTCTTCCACTGAAGAAGATGACGAGATAGAACTTACCGCTTCCCCATAGTATAGCATGCATATTGTCATAAATTGTATTCCTTTAGTTTCCATGCCGCCCGAGCAGCACTGGTGTTCACTGTATGAGAATGACGTATTGTACATTCATTTGTCTATGTAACTTTCGAACTTATGGCTTCTAACAGCTTCCGGACTCTGCAAAGTGCTTATGTTTAAGATGATATGCTATAGTTGCCATATTTCAAGGTTATTTCGCGTGGTCACGATGCCTTGTTTTCTCACGTGTTCGAAAGAAACAGTGCTTCAAAACTTTCGGCTAATAGAAATAGACCAATATAGCAGTAAACGCAGTTTCCCTTCTACTTCTCTCTTGGTGTCCTGTTGCGCAAATGATTATCCATATGTGTTCTTACATTAAGGAAAAGAAAAGGAACATTAATATAGATTCCAAGAAATGCGCAAGTGCGTTCCTTACACGATTCTGATATATGTGGCACATTAGGGACTGCACTACAGGCTGCATAGAGGCACCGAACTATATATAATTTATGAACTCATTGCACTTCATTGCAAACGCCGAACCATGCTCCAACAAAACTTTTGGGCGAAAGATGCTGTGCTGATTTGCATTTCGCACAATGAGGTAGCAGAAAAAAAAGGAAGAAAACGAGGTTGAAGTAGAAAATAGACGTGGCAACAGCAGGAACACAGCACCCTTCGTGTCCCTGTGTCTATTTATTTTCTACCTCTAGTTTCTTTCTGCTTGCTTTTGCTGCTCGCTTGTTGTACCAAAGTACTATGTACCAACTCACCCAGCAAGCCATCCTCAAGCCACTAACTTATATTGTGGAAACTCTTCACTGTCAGACATTTCCGCAGCTACGGCTTTTCACCAGTGCCCGAGGGGTGCGACTTGCCAAGTGTATAACAGTGAACACACGGGGTGCAATGCACCGCAAACAACGTCTGTCGAGCGGAGACGCCACAAATCAGCTCATCATCATACCATTTCGCGGTTTAGCCTCGTTGGCGGCGCCTAAACGTTGTAAGCCTCACTTATTGTCGCCGACGCTTCGTAGTTCGTCTAGGGTAATTGACCGCGAATTTCCCGCTATTACGATCCGGCCGCATCGTTAGGCTGAACGAGTCTTCCCTCCGGATATTATGTTATTTATTTTCCTACGGTTGCTACGAACGACATCTCCCTCCAGACGTGCAGCGGGGCAACATTCCCATAGTGGCGCTTCCTTGCGACAGCCAGCGGACCAAAGCACCACGTGCCTAATATAGTTATAGAAGCATTAAGCATTTCGCGCGCGCAGTCAGACTACGCGGCTGTCCCAATTTGCGCTAGACAGCTCGTCTCCTGGCTCGTTCAGAAATCTCTCGTGGCTGCAGAGTGCACTCTGGCAGGCCGTGTCTGAAGGTGCAAACGGCTCCGCACGGTACAACCATCATGGATGTTTTCATCGTGCAGCGACTGCGGGAAGCTCTTATGTACGTTAGGCCACGTATGCTTGCTACTACGGCTTCTATAAAGAAAAGCTAGAAGCGCTTCTCTTGCGTGAACATATATATATTGCACCTCTGGGACTGGATATGCGAATGCTTGTTCCATGTGTCTATTTGTCTATTGTTGCTGTTGTTAATAATTACTAAGAGCTGAGGTACTTACGTGCCAAAATCACGATATCGACAGTGAGGAACGCCGTAGAGGAGGACATTGAAAATTTCGACCAACTGGGGTTGCTTATCGTGCACTGAGAATACATGCACGTCCCTTGAAAACGAGCTAAACCGTTTGTATATGCAGAGGCGTTGCCACAACGATCAGGGCCTGATGGTGGGGTCATGTGAACTTGGTGTGCCTTGATGCCTTGATGGGAACTGCTGTTATCATAGCCTGTCTCTATTTTTCATGCTGTAGCTTGTCTTGACGTGCTTCCCGACTTTAATACGTTGTTTTCTTACATAGTTTTCTCTGCATTTCCCTACATGTTGTTTTGAATGGATGTTTATTGGCCCTCTGTACGTCTAATCTTGTATTTTTCTGTTTTAAACGCACCTTAAGTTTTTCCATTTCTTTTTTTTTTTTTACATTTATTTGTACTTGTCGTGCATACTGTCTCAGTTTCCTTGGCGTTCTTTTGCATGCGTCAGCACCAAGACCTCTCGGTTGTTCCTCGGCATGTTTAAATAGATAGATAGATAGATAGATAGATAGATAGATAGATAGATAGATAGATAGATAGATAGATAGATAGATAGATAGATAGATTAATTTATTGATCGATTATAGAGGCACCAACTTCGACTTTGAGATCTCCCAAGTCCCATACCCATTAGCCTAACGCGCCTCTGGCTTTTCTCCGCCGACGCTCCTTGAAGACAACATGCTCCAGAATAAAAAAAATTCAGAAATGCGAAACTGTAAGCTCCTTCAAGGAACCTTTAGGTGAGCTCATGGGAAGCGATACAAAAATACAAGTTAACTTACTTTGAGCGAAAGCGAGAGTGCTGCACCCAATATGCGTCGAATTCACTGGGTTAGCTATGGATCGGAAGCCACAGCTGCCGCCATGTTTGACGGCACCATTTCTGATACTCTATACGCTGCATTTCTTGTACGCTATAGTCGCAAGTAACTCACTTTGAGATAACATACGTAGCCGCTGAAGGCGAATAGCGCGCGCACCATGCATAGTAACCGCAACAATTCATTCATTCATTCATTCATTCATTCATTCATTCATTCATTCATTCATTCATTCATTCATTCATTCATTTGGCGAGTAGTGCCTGTATTTTTAGTCGCGAGGGCTAATTTAAGAAAGCCTGTAATTATGAAAGTGACCTTGCCCCCGCGACTTATGTGCAGAATGTTTGCATTCCACCGGTAGGAGTACGTGGGAAACAAATTTACGGAGGTGAACACGTCAATGGCGCGCTTGCCTGCCAACCCGTTCTAACTCGATCATTCGCCCTTATGTGAAGGGAGACGCACTCCATAACGCGCGATGGCCGTTATGCTAAGGAAGTTCGATGTTAATTTTTGCGACAAAGTTCAGCGATCCCACATGGTGGCGGAAGAAGCACTCGTACCCAAAAAGTGTAGTTGTGAAAAGAGAAACAAAAAAACAAAAACAAAACGACTGCGAACGCAAGATCGCAAAAGCAGCAGCGCAAACACGAAATTGTTCGCTGCATTTTAAGAATGTAATTAGTTTCGCGAACGTAAAATGTTGTCCGCATAGCCCATCCATAACAAGCATTAAAAAGAAAAAAAAAACTATTTCCGCGTTAAAGTGCAGCTGCTCTGTACACCACGCTTCGCACATATCGTGCCATAATTTTTAATTTTCGCCTTTGTGCGCCCAGCTCTGTTTATGCCCTCGTTTATGCATCTCGTTTTGTACATGTTGTACAGCGTTACTTGTGCTAATTAAGTATAATCAAAACCACAGCAGCGAACGAAGGACGGAGGGGCTTCGTCGTCCTCGCCATTCAGCATCAGAAGCGGAATGATCAACTTAGCGCGAAAACACACGGACACGAGAAGAAACGAAACAGACAGGACGGGCGCTTCGTTTCTTCTCGTGTCCGTGTGTTTTCGCGCTAAGTTGATCATTCCGCGATGCATAACCAACTAGCCCAGCAGTCTGTCCTACTACAGCATCAGAAGCACACGCGAACTCAACCCGGCCTCGAATCAGTTAGGGCCTTGGCTTGCGAAGCCTCGAGGTTGCGGTATCGAACCGCGGCCACGGTAATAGCGTTTACGATGGGGACGAATTGCAAAAAACAAAAAAGAAGAAGAACAACACCGGCGTACTTAGATTTAAGTGTACATTAAAGAACCTCAGATGGTCGAAATTACTCAGGGACCCTCCACCCCGGTGCGTGCCTTGTAATCATTCATCGATGAACAGATCGCTAAAAACGATGTGTAACAGGGAATGTCTCTGGAGCCAACGTTTCGACAAGTGGACTTGTCTTCGTCAGGATGGCAGCCAGTTGCCGTCCAACAAGTTGCCGTGCCGACGAAGACAAGTCCAATTGTCGAAACGTTGGCTCCAGCGATATTCCCTCCCACACATTGTTTTTAGCAATTTACTCATCGATTCAAGCCTCCGTCTTCCCCTGAGCCTCTCTTCCAGTCATAATCAAACGTGGTTTTGGCACGCAAAACCGTATCAATTATTAGTACGTGGAGCGAACATGAGACCGCTCTGCAGCAAGCTCCACATGCGTCGACTGAACTTGAGTCTTGCGGCCCATACGATGTTGGGAGGACAACGTGAATGGCGCAACTTCAAAGAAGCCTCGCCGACGATGACAAGTTTCAACGTGTCTCCCCCATCCGTTCAATCAAATTGTGTCTTTCAAAACAGGCGCGCAAAACGACAGTGAAGCGCTGCCAAAGTGCTCGTCAACTCGGCTGTCGACGTGCTTTCACTAAAAACGTTTGTGAAAGAATCCAGACATTTTCGCATTGGTTTCAATCAGTTATGTCTGTCTAAAAAGTGTATAATGTGGAGCTGCTTTCTTTGTAAGTAGTCACGAAGTTGGCTTATGGTCGTGGCGGCCCATCACCGCCTATTCGCCCCTCGCAGCTTCTGTCCTAATCTCGAAGTGTCGCGTGACACGGTAATGACTCCATTGCCATAGAACATCCTTCTGCAGAACGAGTATAAAGGAAACGCAGAGAGCGCTAACTCTCAAACACAGTTTGCTTGTAGTGGCTGTCTTTAACATGGCGTTACATGCATAACATACAGCTCGCGCTTTCCAAACAAAATTTGCTGAAAATTAGCGTTGTGTGCGTCTTCTTTCTATTCGTGGTTTCTTTCTTGAACTATGCCTACAGTGTGAAAATAAAGAAAAGTCGAGGAACGCAATGAAGTCGATGATGCGACGAAATAGAAAAACTTCAGGCTCAACCTGGATTTGCGCGAGCTGTAATTGGACACGCCGCCGCATCAATCAATCAATCAATCAATCAATCAATCAATCAATCAATCAATCAATCAATCAATCAATCAATCAATCAATATTATTTACCAGAAACAAAAGGAACTGGACGGATACCTGGGCAAAAAGCCTCGAACCAATAGCGTTTCTCTTAAGAAAACCGGCAGGTGGTGGTGATGTTACTGAACGTGTAAGTCTTATTTATTCTAAAATAATAACTGTAATTGATCGTTTAAATCATTTGATTGTTCCTTTAATAGGTATTGCTGGCAGCATTGCGGCGCATAGCAGGAGTGACGATCGTCCCACTGAGCAGGTAAGACATGCAGATTGGAAGGTTAACATACACAAGAGAACGTTGTATACATGCTACAGAAACAAAAGTAGAAAGAAAAGAAACAAACAAGTATCACCAAAATTCAGTGATATCAACCTGCAAAAAAAAAAAAAGATAGAAGAGAAGAGGGATAGGGGTGAATATTCATTCTGTAAAAAAACAAAATGTACGTAAACAACAACAAAGTGCAAACAACGTACCGCTGAGTTCTAAAGAACTTTCTTTTTCTAAACAATCGCCTCATTTTTGAGAAGCGACGTCTACGACAGGTTTTCTATTTTTATTTTCTTTTTATTATTTTATAATTTCGCTCACTCACGACGTGTGAAAAAAAAATTACAGCATATCCACGGAGTGAACGATGATGAGTGGGCGAAGCTCGGGGGGTTCATCGTAGATCGGGCCGAGTTCCGGATTAATTTAGTTAACGCGCACGCTGCGAATCCTCATGGTTCAACTATGCACAAGTGAAATCTCCCACCGGCACTTCATTGCAAGTCAAGATCCAGTGCATATATATATATATATATATATATATATATATATATATATATGTACATGGGTTGCCGGTGAACGCTTCTCCAACGCGAGCAGTCGGTATTTCTCAATCAAGAAACTTGCTAGGAGACGCTGCCTGCGCCAACGTTGTCTCTCGCGGGTGAGGGCGCGTTCTCCTTCTTTGCGAGCTGGTACAGCGTTTCCATAGCCAACGCGCGCCTTTCGCTCTCTCTCTGTCTCTCTCACAAGACAGCAGAGGCACGCGCCGGGAGAGAGAGAGAGGCACGCGCCGGGAGGCACGCGGGTTACGCCTGACAAGGTTAGAGCTTTGCCCCTAAAACAACAGCTCAGAAGCCGTTTCGTACGTGATAACCAAATGAGTAAGAAAAGCCGCGTAATGACGCCTTGTTCCCTGTACGAGGTGTGCAATGTGATCGTTTCCATACAAACATCCCTGCCCTAACCTAGAATTGAAAAAGCAAACAAGCCCGTCCAATCTTCACTGAAGCTGGGACGTTTGTATAAGCGTTGCGTAGTTAAGTAGGTCGGATAGAACGCACGTAGACATTCTGAATAAATAAGTCGCTTTTCCGCCGGATCCATTCCTGCGTTTCGCATGCGGGTCGCAAACAATGTGGCAGTGTGTTCCCGCACATACATGACTAATGGCTCTCGTGTGTGGCGAACGTGTTCGTTTCTTTCTTTTCCGTGTGTAGTGTGCAAGGAAGCCGTATAGTTGTGAAAAACAGGATGTGCAAATAGCTCGGAAGCGCTGGCTTACTTCTAACGCGCCAGTTTTCGTCATACTCATGGTTGAACTTAGCGATCTCAAACGACCGCTGTGCAAGACAAGGCATGCATTTTATAATAATTTTCATTGAAACAGCCGCTTGAACAATCAGCACCGTACATCATTGTCCACTTCCATCATATTTCAACCATTCCTTTTTTCTTTTATTAGCAACAAAAGGATTTCGACTACTGCATGTTCTTCATATCACTTGGTTTGTCTGAGGCGAGATATATGTGATCTTAACGCAAAATAGAACTCCGACATAGCTCGGGGTTCTAACTAGTGCGTGGTTACGGTTTCAGTAGGTTAATAAATAAATAGCGAAGTCCAATACGCAGTATATGAATCATGCATGCTTTCGTTATTTACTTTAGCCGGAGCTGTGCTTCGAATAAAGCAAATAATAAATAATAAATAAATAACTACTACAGACTGTGAGATGCAGTCGTTCGGCACGGAACTACTTTGCTGTAACCCTATGCAGCCTTCTTTCTCAATTGAGACCACCATCCTTTTGGAGTGATCCCTTCTGCCTCCCATCTTTGGCCCCATTGGCCAAGTCGACGCTTATGGGGTTGTTGGTCAGGAGCGAGGAAGACGCATTTGAACACCGATAATGTGGTCTTAGATAACGTGACAATTAAATGAAAACCGCATAATTTCGCGAAATTTTACGCGAACCGTTACCATATATTTTGATGCATTAAAGGATTGCTGTACAGATGAACAGATTAATGTTCATTAAGCGCAAATCAAGCATAATATCCAGTATTTAGTGCATCAAAATATAACAACTTTGAAGACGTTCCGGGGCACTTCCGTTCGGGGCTGATATGCTTTTCCGAAGCTATAGTGCTTAGTCCAGCCTTCTGCAGTCTGTCATCCTGGCATGGATGCGTTGTGAAGACGAGTGCAGAGACAACGCAGGATGAGTTTGGTTGAAAAATTGAGTCAGATGCACTCGCTCAATAAACGACAATAAAAAAAATTTAAACTCATACGGCGTTGCACGCGGATGCTTGCACGGCGTCACGTGATATGTGTTGTACAAGATCTCGCCGAGACGTTTCAGTGTGGCCAAAATTAGGGGATGACGAAGCGAAATAACAAAGTAACGACCGTGTCGGTTATAGGTGTCACGGATGCCTTTCACAGCCTGATTAAGAGCTTGTCGTGTCAGATCAAGTTAAACTAACGCCCGTCGTACAAGTACAAAAATGGCGATACGTAGAATAACCAAAATTACAAAGGAGACTGGAACAGAGCACCAGCTCACAAACATGCCTCGTGAAAATCAGACATCACTAAGCTTCACTCCACAAAAGCTGATTGGCACGCGTTTCCATTAGCCTAAGAAATCTCGCGTGGCATTTTTAATAGGGCTTCAAACGCAGATGCCTCCATCTTATTATGAGGAACGCCATAGTGCGGGACGCATTAATTCGCACTAGCCGAGGTTCTTTAACATCAAGGAGGTTTAAAAGTAAGAATATTTTTTTTAAACCTCCTTGTTTAACATGCGCCTAAGTCTAAGTAAACGGGTGTATTTGCATGTCGCTTCCGTTAAAATGAGGCCGCTGTGGCCGTAAGTCGACTTAGCGTCTAGCAGCTTAGCAGAGTTACAGGGTATGCACTAAGCTATCAAGCCGACTAGAATAATAACACTGTGCTGCAGAAACGCACGCTTTACTTCATTAGCAAATATTTGCACCCTATAGCACAACATCGTTGTAAGGCTTGAAAAAGAAGCACTACGTGTGGTTATTTAACATCTTTATGGATTCCCATTTTGTATATACATATTTATAGGGTGCCACGGAGTAGACAAACGTGACGTTTGTATAAGCGTTGCGTAGTTAAGTAGGTCGGATAGAACGCACGTAGACATTCTGAATAAATAAGTCGCTTTTCCGCCGGATCCATTCCTGCGTTTCGCATGCGGGTCGCAAACAATGTGGCAGTGTGTTCCCGCACATACATGACTAATGGCTCTCGTGTGTGGCGAACGTGTTCGTTTCTTTCTTTTCCGTGTGTAGTGTGCAAGGAAGCCGTATAGTTGTGAAAAACAGGATGTGCAAATAGCTCGGAAGCGCTGGCTTACTTCTAACGCGCCAGTTTTCGTCATACTCATGGTTGAACTTAGCGATCTCAAACGACCGCTGTGCAAGACAAGGCATGCATTTTATAATAATTTTCATTGAAACAGCCGCTTGAACAATCAGCACCGTACATCATTGTCCACTTCCATCATATTTCAACCATTCCTTTTTTTCTTTTATTAGCAACAAAAGGATTTCGACTACTGCATGTTCTTCATATCACTTGGTTTGTCTGAGGCGAGATATATGTGATCTTAACGCAAAATAGAACTCCGACATAGCTCGGGGTTCTAACTAGTGCGTGGTTACGGTTTCAGTAGGTTAATAAATAAATAGCGAAGTCCAATACGCAGTATATGAATCATGCATGCTTTCGTTATTTACTTTAGCCGGAGCTGTGCTTCGAATAAAGCAAATAATAAATAATAAATAAATAACTACTACAGACTGTGAGATGCAGTCGTTCGGCACGGAACTACTTTGCTGTAACCCTATGCAGCCTTCTTTCTCAATTGAGAACACCATCCTTTTGGAGTGATCCCTTCTGCCTCCCATCTTTGGCCCCATTGGCCAAGTCGATGCTTATGGGGTTGTTGGTCAGGAGCGAGGAAGACGCATTTGAACACCGATAATGTGGTCTTAGATAACGTGACAATTAAATGAAAACCGCATAATTTCGCGAAATTTTACGCGAACCGTTACCATATATTTTGATGCATTAAAGGATTGCTGTACAGATGAACAGATTAACGTTCATTAAGCGCAAATCAAGCATAATATCCAGTATTTAGTGCATCAAAATATAACAACTTTGAAGACGTTCCGGGGCACTTCCGTTCGGGGCTGATATGCTTTTCCGAAGCTATAGTGCTTAGTCCAGCCTTCTGCAGTCTGTCATCCTGGCATGGATGCGTGTGAAGACGAGTGCAGAGACAACGCAGGATGAGTTTGGTTGAAAAATTGAGTCAGATGCACTCGCTCAATAAACGACAATAAAAAAAATTTTAAACTCATACGGCGTTGCACGCGGATGCTTGCACGGCGTCACGTGATATGTGTTGTACAAGATCTCGCCGAGACGTTTCAGTGTGGCCAAAATTAGGGGATGACGAAGCGAAATAACAAAGTAACGACCGTGTCGGTTATAGGTGTCACGGATGCCTTTCACAGCCTGATTAAGAGCTTGTCGTGTCAGATCAAGTTAAACTAACGCCCGTCGTACAAGTACAAAAATGGCGATACGTAGAATAACCAAAATTACAAAGGAGACTGGAACAGAGCACCAGCTCACAAACATGCCTCGTGAAAATCAGACATCACTAAGCTTCACTCCACAAAAGCTGATTGGCACGTGTTTCCATTAGCCTAAGAAATCTCGCGTGGCATTTTTAATAGGGCTTCAAACGCAGATGCCTCCATCTTATTATGAGGAACGCCATAGTGCGGGACGCATTAATTCGCACTAGCCGAGGTTCTTTAACATCAAGGAGGTTTAAAAGTAAGAATATTTTTTTAAACCTCCTTGTTTAACATGCGCCTAAGTCTAAGTAAACGGGTGTATTTGCATGTCGCTTCCGTTAAAATGAGGCCGCTGTGGCCGTAAGTCGACTTAGCGTCTAGCAGCTTAGCAGAGTTACAGGGTATGCACTAAGCTATCAAGCCGACTAGAATAATAACGCTGTGCTGCAGAAACGCACGCTTTACTTCATTAGCAAATATTTGCACCCTATAGCACAACATCGTTGTAAGGCTTGAAAAAGAAGCACTACGTGTGGTTATTTAACATCTTTATAGATTCCCATCTTGTATATACATACCTACAGAGTGCCACGGAGTAGACAAACGTGGCTACTGAACTGTCAACAGTGCAGTTCTTAAAGTGGTCCAGTATAAACTGTCAGCGGCATCAACAAGGGATATAGTGGAGCTGCGTTTGAAACGTCGGTGGTTGAGGAGAGGGAAAAATACTGCAAAGGAACACAAGAAAAATCAAACATTTCAGGCGATAGCGCAAAGCCTCTCAGGCTACATAAAGGCCAGAGTCGTCAGCGATGACCGGTGAGCGAAATATCGCATTGAACCCAAACAAAAACTAGCATGTCTGCGCTGGGAGAACGCGGCAGCCACAGCGAAAGCGAGACATTCCTGCATGTACTGTTCTTCTGTTCCTGCTTCTCCTCCCCCTCTACTTCTTCCTCTTTATCTACATTCAGCTTGTCTTCATTTGCTTCTACCACTTTCTCGCAGTCTTCATCTACCCAGTCGTCGTGGTCTACGCGCTCTTCCTTTTCTTTTTTTTTTTCTTCGTCCTCGCGTAGAATTTCTTTGTTTTTCATTGAAACAAAATGATTGTTCCGAGTAAATCCTACGTAGGTGTTGTCCGAGCAATAAAAAAAAAACCATTTGACTGCGTCAACAACGAAAACGGTTGTTTTCTTTCATCCGCTGAGAGAGACGCTCACGTCAGCACCAATTGCATGCGCTGCAATAAAGCTCTTGTATATTGACAAGAAAGGCGGACAATGTAATAACTGCTGGGGGTTTACGTGTCAAAACCACGATATGATTACAAGGCGTACGAGGGACGCCCCGTATTTGAGGCCCGCGAAAAGTTCGAGTACCTGGCGCTCTATAACGTGTAGTGAGAACGCACAGTACACGAGCCTCTATAGAACTTTTGCCTCCACCGAAAATACGACCGCCGCGGCCGGGAAAGGCTCGAACTCGTCTATCTAACCTTGTATTGCAAGCCCCGCCACAAATTGCGTAGTTTCGCTGGTCAGAATCAAAATGTGTTGTGGTGACATTGTGTCTGTGACAGTTTTTCATTCTATACAGGCCACCGTGTTCTGTCTAAGGTAGCGAGTGGCAACCGCAAGCTAAGATGTTACTTCCGTGATCGCGCGCCTGCTCACGGCGTGGCACTGTGCAATTCGAGAAGAACTTAATATCGAACTCCAGCTTCGGCACGCAGATAAACTATGATTGCAGCCCCCAGGTAAATGTGGCCCGTGCAAGGCTGCAATGTACAATATCCATACGCTGTAGCTCTTACGCGCTAAAAGGTGGTAGGGTCCAGCCAGGTGTTTCTTCAGGATCTTGCCGTAATGGTGATGGACAAATGTATCTGAGTCAATAAACATGACCTTGCCTCCCTTCTGCGTGAAAACGGCAATTTTTCTTTATTTCTGTATGAGTGAAACCATCTCATTGTCCCATGCATGCCGCCAAGGCCCCACCAACCACCGATAAACTGCCACCTTCTGAACGTATGAACTCCCCACAGGAGGTTCGATAACCCGCACACATATACTATTTGCACAGCGTCCTGTGAGTTATAGCAGTCAATCTGTTGAACGTGTGAAGGACGTTTGATCCACAGCCAATAGTTAACAGAACAAAAGGATGTCCAACTGTATGATGGCACCACTTCGAACCACCTGCTTAGATGGTACCCGTCGTCGGTGTCCCAAATTTCCGATAATGAATCTGCTCGCACTTTAAAGAAGCCTAGTTATCTTATAGCAACTGCGTCTCTGCTGAAAATATGGAAAATTATGATTTTAGCACTTCACAAGATTCGTTCATCACTCAACCGAGGTTTTGAGAAAGTGGCTCAACGAACATGAAAAAATTTCTGAAGAACCGTGTGTAATGAACTTCATTCTAAGTTTACAAAGATAACCGTATACTTAACCCATCCAACATACACAAGAAATGTGCAGGAAGAAAACACTTCCATGTCCCTTGTGTACCAGAGTTGGATTAAGCATGCACTCAAATATCTCGCATAATTACTTTGCCAACACGACGTAGGCAACTGGTGTATACATCCCACAGGAAGCAACAAGGTCTAAGCGTACATTTCCACCTTTGTACCACTTGAAACGCTCGGGATTAGAGCCGCGAGAGCATGCATATGGTGAATGTGCCGTGCTTCATCCGTTTCTATAGCCTGGCTGGGCCTTATTTCCATTTCGGCGAGTTCCAAATGAAAGCGCTCTGCTCGTCGAACAAGCCCGCTAGCGACGGCTTTCATATTCAAACGACGGTCCGGACCGGGCTAGTATTTCACGCAATGAATGCAAGAGACGTTTTCACCGTCAACTGTAACACTATAGATAAAGTGATGTAGTGTGTCGAGAGCAGGCATTTACACGAGCTGTGAGGAACAGCCCGGCTCTCCATTGCACGGTTATTCATGCGGTATGTTTTTTTCACTAGAGTTGACTAAATTATTGTCGTAATGTGTTTCACCTCGAAAAAAATTAGAAACACTTTCCGCGGAAGGGCAAAGCAGTTAATGCGGTAGCAACGCGTTGGAATACTACAACAAGTGTAGTCTAACAGCTTCAGGGACGATGTGTCCCTGTTTGGTGCTACGGAACTGCAGTATCCTGTCGGCAAGCCTCCGGTATTGAGCACGTTGTTTCCGCCATTAGACATGCAAGCGAAAGCGCCTTGATTCGACGCGAATAGAGGACGTTTCACTGAAACTCTTCGGCCGGCGCTGTGACGATACGCGAGGGCTGGACGAAGCAGTGCATGCGGGACGCGCTGTACCCTAGAGGCAAGCAGGCAGAACTGCCGGCTTGAGCGGCGAGAACTTAACACCATATCACGGGCATTGAGTGAACAAGGCTATGTGGTGCCAAAGCGGGTCAGAGATGCCGGTGCAAGGCCAACCTCAACGGATGTCTATGGCTAATTTGCCGCCTGTAGAAAGGAAGCCGATCCTCTTCTGGCCGTGTTATCAAGGGGTCAGGTTGAGGAGCAAGCGGTCGGTTGCTGGATGCCTCAAAGAGGCGCCTCGTAAAAAGCTTTCTCCTGGAATAACCTTAGTTAATGTATGTGTGCTTCTTTGCATGCATACGTAGATATAAACGGTGAAAACAACATGGCGGTGAAAACACGCCTGAAGTCTATATGTAATTCATATCGCAAGAATATCTTATTAGTGTCTACGCAAGTAAAGCAACCTTGAGCGCTTGGTACATAAACAGCATAATAACAACTGCCCTCCACTAAACGTGCCCTGAATAGCATTTATTCCTGATACGTTGAACAATTTTTCCTGAACATATTTATGTTGCCAAGCCCATGTCAACAGTGTGTTGCCATAGCATGAACATTGCTGCACTAGGGAGGTGGACCACTCTGAAGGGTTGTTGTTTCTTAAAGTATCATGTAAGTTTCATACGTTTTTCTACGGTGCGGGATGATGGACACAAAAGCGTTAATTTCTCGGCTTGTTTACGATCGCGTCTTCGACGGGTGGAACGCGTGCAACGCGCGTACGGTTCTTGAACGAAATAAACGCCTCACTTTCTCCAACAAAAAATTTTGACTGCCGCCTACTCTTATATATGACATACTTTCCCCACTAGGATGCGAACCGCGGCCTTTCCCATTTTCGATGTTTAAAAGGGACGTTCCATTTGTCTAGCCTTTTGGGTGGTGCAGTGAGTTTACAATGACAACCCCATCTTTTGTATTTTTTTTGAAATCCTAGGTTTTCATTAACCAGAGAAAGAACACGCTATTTCATTGTCTCTATACGATTATGAGGAAAGACAGGCGTAATCCCTACCGGTTTAGCGTCCCCTCCAGCTTAGCATTTCGCTGTTTCCACCCCATCTTATGTTGAGAGCCAAGATTCGTTTAAAACAGCAGAGTGAGCTCCTGACCTTTATTCGATTATGGCGCCACTGAAACAAGCAGTCGTATCGTTGCTCTTTGTACATATCCAATTCACTTTTCTTTTCATTTATTTACGAGCATGCGCTAAACAACGGCCAGTGTGTTGTTAGAGCACAACAATGCGGTACTGGAAATCTGGGGCACATTCTGGAGTATTTTTTTTTTTTTCAACCGACGCTGAACGGAAGCGACAAGGATTCTCAGAAAATGCTATGCGACGTGAATAAATAAGTGTAGTGCCACCGCGTTGGTAAACAAAATTATTTCTCTTCTGTCGGCATCCAGTTCGCTCTTTTTAAACCCTTGTACAATCAATCACGAACAATCTCGCTTTCCGTACCCCATGCATCCTCGAAAAAAAAAAAAAGTGCCGTTGCAGGCTTGTAGTATGTTATTCACGTTACAATCATGTGGGTCCAGCGGGATCGCAAAGAGAATGAAATTCGGAGCCAACCACTATTGAAATAGATAGCCGTGTGCTTGAGTGTGTGAGTCGGGTACACAACAGCTGCTCTAATGAAGCACGGCTGGACCGTTGCTGACCGATCGGTGCTGAAAGCTCATCGCGATGCAACTTGTTCTGAACTGCGCATACAGCGTTGATTTCGAACGCAGTATCGATTCAATATATCGAATCGTGACACACAGAAAAATTTGAATTTTTTTTCCCGTACGCCTTGGTAAAGCAGCTCGAGTCATTTAGGAAACATCGGTAGCTGTGTCTTGTTAATGAGGTTTGCCCCCACCCCTCTTTTTCCTGTTTTATATTTGTTATTCTTCAAGGACGACAATTCAGACTCATTTCATCGTACGGCGGCAATTTGGTAGGCTGGAATGCACAGAGGAGTGTTCTCGACATTCAATTCACGGGTGAGTGACGAAGCTACGTAACAGTTCTCTTTTGTGCAATCGAGTGACATAGTTAAGGACTCATATTATTCCTCGATGAGCTGTGCTAACCTGCAGTCGCTCGCAGAAACGTCGGAACGCTATACTACGGCCTATAGCCGACTCAGGTTGCGCAAGAGAAATATTTTTTTGTCATTAAAAATACTGCGAGACGAGAAATCGACCCGGTCATTACTGCAGCGACACGAAACTGTATCACGGGGAGATTTGGAACAAAATTGCGACAGCTTTAACGAATGGAAAGTATTCCGGACGAATGCCGTGACACAAAGCGAGAAAGAAAAGGTTTGCAGCAAAGGAACAAACCAAACACTGAAAGGCGAAGTGGTACATGAACCAGAGTGACTTGAAGATATAAGCGTGCCGACTGTTCTCCATCAAGGAAAGAACGATCAAAGCTAGACAAACATGTACGCAAAAAAAAAAAAAAAGCGATGGGATATTTGCGTAAACGAATTTGCCACTCAGAATCCTCTCTACAATGACTAAGAATTTTCTTGAGCCGCGACAGTTCATCGCGTGAACCTTGTACTGATAAATGACATTCAGAAGAAGTTGTTCTTGCGTTTCAACCATCTATATAGCCATATACCAAAAATACACACAGGTTTACTAAACGGCAAGTGTAACCGAAAGTCCTAATAATTGTTAGCCACACAACTTTGGAGCCTTACATGTAGCCTAAGGAATCCAACTATAGGATGCCCTTTGCCACTGTCATATGTTAACGCGATAACGTTAAGGAGATCGTGTAGCAGAAAATTCGGCGTCGGCGTCGGCGTCCGTGGCTGAAATAATGATTTCAAATAACTGTCGTAGCAACCCGGGGCGCCCGACCACACAAGCCCCATGGCGCATGAACTTCAGTGAACTAAATTGAATTTATCGAACTTAAATCCGGCTGAAAAATTATAAACTACGACTCAACTAAAACCTACACATATGACACCTCCGACCGTAATTTGAATGTGCGAAAAAAATATAATTCTTTTACGAGCAAGCCCAAACAATTCCAGCATCCTATGGAGAAGGCGCTAATTTTAATGAACAATGAATCATTTCAATGAATGCGAACTGGGCCCAATGGCGCTCCACTGTTAAGTACGAAACTTAAGCATCCTCAAAGCTTTTTCGGTTTTTTTTTCCCGACCTCTTAGCATCTTTTACTGCAACCTGCCCGACCACTGTTCGAACGCTGGAGCAGTAACACACCACCATGGTGCCTCCGGAACAAATCCTTGCACACGGCAGTTTGTTTAGCTACAAGGCAGCTATGTATCTGGTATCCTGCGTGAAATACTGTTTGGGCGCATCTGCCTACTTGATGATGCGATTGGGCAGCGATTTTGTGCCACGTTCTAAAAGAGTTATGTGTAACAAGTGTAACAAGTTATTTGTAACATATTTTGAATTTCATACGAGTACATACTTTGTAGTTATACTTACACTAACACTCCTGATATCATGTATACATATATATATGTGTCTGTAATTTGTTTACTCACTACTTTATCATTGTTTTTTGCCCTTCCTGTTATAATCCCTCAAGGGATTGACAGTATTTGTCAATAAATAAATAAATAAATAAATAAATAAATAAATAAATAAATAAATAAATAAATAAAGACGCGTGCCTATTGTCACTAGACCGACGTTGGGCACTTCCTGTTCCATTCCTGCAGTGACTGCGCTCCAGTACCTCGACAATGTCTCCATTTATGTACTCACAGCAAACTATTGCTGTTCCACTCTACTGGCCAAGCTTGCACATCCGTGTTACTGGCGGTTGCAGGTTTTTGCATTTTCTTATCGCCTCATCCCAAATACCGCGTATCCCCTTCGACGAAAGGCTACCGCTCGAATTACTGCTCTTCAGACAAAAGCCAATCAACCTTTTCAGTTCGACGCGTAGCGGACGTCTCGGCAAACAAAAGACGTGCACAGCGACGAGAGAGGTGTTCGACTGACTGCTTGCCACACTCCGATGGTAGCGCGAGTCTGTATCACCTTATTCATCAGTGATGGGGAAGTTTGTGAGGACTGCGCTGCGGGAGATGCAGCGGATAATGTTTCACATTCTAGATGTTCAGAAAGATAACACAGCTAGAGGGAAAAGTCACGAGTGCACTGCGAGATAGACAGTAAAGAAAAAAAAATATATGCAGGAAGAGAGATAAGAAAAGGTTCTAGAAGATTCATGCTTGGTCTGGCTGGTAATACACATTTGACAGAAAAAAATAGACAAGAAAAAAATCCTTTTTGGTGAAAATCAGCATTGTAACGTACAAAAAAGAAGAAGGAGGTACAGACGAAGGCATTGTCCTGTATACACTACTATTTTCTGAAACATTTTGCGCGCAAAAAGCTTCCTCAACGAAGCAAAGAAGCACGACGCACATTTATTTGCTTGCAACGAATGAGATAATATTAGTTGGGATACGAAGAAAGAAGGGGACATGTACAGAAGTGTTAAACGTCCACTAATTTGGAGCACGAGGTCTTATTTTGACATTTATTGTGAGTTTAGCGCATGCAGAGAGATATCGCTGTGTATGAGAGAGAGAGAGAGAGGAAACAGTAGAGAGGGAAAGACATGGATGTTAACCAGTTACGGACAGCCAGTTTGCTACCCTTCATATGGGAAAGGGGTAGCGGAGATTGGCAGATAGAGGAAAAAAGAAGGAAGAGAGAGAAACAGTACACACACAGTCAGACAGTAAAAGTCCGTCGTTCTTGCGTAGTATGCGACATCACTGTTCCAGCCTCCTGTCTTAAGTCTGTTTCCTTTAGAAACCTCAGTATTGCTTTCGTCGCCCTCAGCTGCAGTCTTCTGTCGAGGACATCCAAGAATGGCTTCGACGGACACGGGTCTATAGTCAAGGCGCGCTATAACGGAGGCCAGGGATTGTCTCTGAACGTCTTATTCATGACAGTCGCACAGAATGTGTTGTGGCATCTCCTCGCTGCGAAATTCATCACAGAGAGCGCTGTCGGCCACTGCAATGCGAAACGCATAGGACTTTGTGAATGCTGGCTACCCCTAGCCATAAGCGATAAAGCAGAGTGGCTTCTTTTCGGCGTATTCCAGTTGGCATACAGTAGTACACCAAAGAGGAGAGGTGGTGCTGATGATTGTTCCGACTGGTCTGTGGTTTGGTGTACACCACAGAGAGAGCGTGATCTCTTGTGCGAGCACCCGAAGTCTGCTGGCAGCATGGCACCTTGAAAGTGGAATGGTCTTTTCGTGTGTTCCTTCAAGAGCTGCCCGAGAAGCAACTGTCTATGTGAGCTTCCGGCAAAAATTAGGGAGCAACTTTACTCTGAGGTGCGAGCGCTGTAGAAACAGCGAAGCTGACGATCACGTGTCTAGCCATGACGTCATGCTCGATCACGTGGCATAACTAATTCTACTTTGAATATGGCGAGGCCACGTCCTGGTCACGTGGCCAGTACATTGCCACTATTTAAATTTGGCTGGGGCCGTGACTTAACTAGTCACGTGGCCATCGCGTGGCCTGTATTTGAATTAGGCTGCCGTATTTGAATTCGTCATTCGTCATTTCCACTTGGCGGGCCCATGAGGTAACCTCGATCGCCTTGCTATGGGTTGTCCCGATTGGCAAGGCCAGGCCGGGCACGTGATTCGCCATGCTTTAGCCACTTTAAACTTGGCGGGCATGTCACACTAGTCTCGGGTCTCGTCGTCTTGATAACGCGGGCCACAGATGATGGTTATGCATACCGAAGCGAGGCGCAGCAGTCCGGGTGGTTGCTAGGCAACGTAAAGAGGAGCGCAGCTGCTGGACTGAGTTTTCTGTTAACGACTGGCGGCATAGCCTCGAGCTTAAACAGCTGAACTGTTAGAACCAAGACGGCCACTTTGCAGTTTGGGAAAGGCATTCGTAGTCCCCGAGGAGACCACAATGATTGCAGCAGTCAGTGAGTACGAAATTGTACTTGAAATGTTTCTCGGCGCATCAAAACGTGAATACCAACTTTCTCAGTCACACATCTTGTTTCAGCGTGGTTCAAAAAGCACTTCTCGCCATACAAATTCGATCTAACGTGGCTCTTTTTAGCTGTATTTCAAGAGCCAAATTGCGAATTCCCTGGTGCGTGCAGCGCAATAATACTTGGCTGACATGTCCACAAGAGAGTCTAGCACTGAATGCCAGCGTTTAAACACTACCGCCGAGTTTTTCGAATTATCCCGCCTTGTAAACATGACACGTCCATCCAGCCGCTCTCCCACCCTTTCCATAACAAATGAAGTAAACTGGCTCGCTGTTTCTGTTCAAGCACGTCATATCTTCGGTGAGCGACCGCGTACCTCCGAAAACAAGTTCACTCACATGTCAAAGCTGCGCATCATCCTTATCGCACGTCCCTCATCTAAACAAAAGCAAATAACGTTGTTACCGCCATCATCTAAGCAATAGCTGCACTAACTATATATATGGCTCAGGAAACATTAGAAATGCCTCGCCCATCAAGTAATTTGCATCGGATAGTGCTGCTCTCGGTGAATGCGTGCTTTGATGTTCTGCCATTTTTCTTCTACTCTTTTTTGTGGATGTCACATGAGGCAGCTGAACAAGGTCAAGCAGAACGCGCGGCTGCGAATGGTATTATTTCTTGGTGTGCTGCCAGGGGGAGGTGGATCATTCCCGAATGAGTCGGGAGGACGCGCGGCCCATTGGACCACGAAAATATACTAGGAAATGACTACCTCGTCGCTATTGTTCGCTATTGCCTGAAATTGTATACAACTGACCAAAAAGAAAATAAGGAAAGCCAAAAGAACACAAGCAGGGTCGCCTGTATTAGCTTTAACCGCATGGGCTTTTCTAACGTCACCCAAAATTGTGCGGCTTGTTTTCAATTCCGCTGTCATTCGGTCAGCGCTGAAAGTTTCACCCTATCGTGGTTATTACAGCTAGGGCTGAATTTGCATACGCCCGGCTAACACAACACAACAGCGCAGTGAAGTGTTCCTAACACCGAACGAAAAAACTGCATAAGCATAAGAACTCTAACATAGGTACGCTTTTCCGAAAGCTCGCGTACCCACAATTACTGAGAGGCTCTAAAATGGCAAGAATCATAGCACCATCATCTTAAGAATGTCGCTGCGAACAGAATGTGACATTTCGCGTGCACGTTCGTTCGGACTCGTAATTGCGTTGGCGTACAACCAAGCTCGCAACGCCCGTATGCATTTCTAAAGAGCTCCCGCACCTCTCTCAAATGACCGTAGGACAGCACAGCACCGGTGCACAATATGGCGTAATCTTGAGAGAACTGGGCCGGAGGAGCCCCCTATTTTCTGGACAATGCCTTAGCATACGATTCGGCTGCCCCAGAGAAGCGGCTGCGTGCAGTCTTTGTTTGTCCGGGTCAAGTGAACGCGACCCCGCAGGCGCACGCGGGCAACGCGCAAGCGAAGGTTCAAACGAGGTTTATTACGAGACTGTTGCAGAATGTTTCGAGTTGCACCTCGCGTTTCTCAGCGAAGTCTGCGCGCTCGCAGATGTTTGAAGAAGAAGGGCCGCCGATCGACCGCCACGGCCATAAGCCTGGAAGGCGCTAATCGAATTACCCGCCGCCTCCTTCAACATCCCAGGATGCCGGTACATTCATCGCGAAAAGTTGCTGGTTCCCTGACGCCTGCCGGTGCGGGGTGCGTCCCAATATGCCTGAAAGGGGACACATTTATTGTAGTGCATGTTCGCACGTTTGCGCTTCATAAAGTTCGCGCACTGACGACTGCTAACTGGACTTCTCTTTCGAACTGTACATGCGTATACGCAACATTCTGTGAAAGCGATGCAGTGGTGTATACACCGGCTGAGCAGATGGGACACGTTAATGTTCTTTCAGCTCGCTGCTCAAGTTAGTCGCTAAACCAGGAGGAGCGCATTCTGCTATGCTAGTACATTTTTTTATGTCCCCGTGCTAGCTATATAGCTGAATGCGTGTAGCAACAGGCTGTACCCCGCAGCCATGGAAAATGAGCATATGAGGGCACTATGCTCATGAAGGGAAGTATACGAGGGTTGTTTGCGATTTTTACTTGAAGTATATGCTTTCACTTTCATTCGGCTTAGCAATCGTTACTTCGATGATTACCCCTTTAAGATCTCCTTGCATTCACATCGCTGCGACTAATTAAAACTTGGTCTCGTGATTTTTCTTTCTTTTTCACTGCATAGCAACGGGGTCATCACGTTAACTCGCTTCTTTTACTGCCAAAGTAAATCAGAAAAAGTAAAATATCACCGCTTCCCTTGCCGAGAAAATGGGAGGGAGCGGAGCCTGTCTTGAGCAGGCCTGATATACTACCCTAATGGAGCCTTTCGGCGTACGGTAGCACTTGGGATTAATCTTCGATCGCGGTTTATTGACGTACACCTCAAGTCTAACCACTCTCGCACTTTCTTTCTTTCTTTCTTCCTTTCTTTCTTTCTTTCTTTCTTTCTTTCTTTCTTTCTTTCTTTCTTTCTTTCTTTCTTTCTTTCTTTCTTTCTTTCTTTCTTTCTTTCTTTCTTTCTTTCTTTCTTTCTTCTTTCTTTCTTTCTTTCTTTCTCTTAGGTGTGAAGCACCTTATGCGCTTGAGCTGTCATGTCCCCAACAAGTGATAAAATATATACGCCGCTTTCTTCAGCGAGTTTCTGCACGTTTCATTCTCCTACGTGCAATATGCAGGCCCTTTCTCATGAAGGAGACTACGTTTGTATATTAGTCACAAAAAAAGTAAGGCCATTAACATTAACCGACCCCTAAACCAAGAGCGGGTGGGGAGGGGTTCCTCGGCACTCAATAAAGTTATTTCCTCCTTCATTAACACTAGAACGTCTACATACAGAAGCGAGCACAAGCCGACTCATTTATGCTTTGAAAAACATTTTAAGAAAAACAGGCTGACGAACGCCCCTCGTTCGTAACCAGTCAAATCCCAACCACCCGCAATCCTATGATATCTAATGCGACGGCGGCATGCATTGTCATCACAGACTATCAGCCATCGTCTTGGGAGCGGCGTCAAAATTTAAAATTTTAAAGCGCTCATAGCGCCGAAAACAAGAAATAGAAGCCTCGGCGACTTCAGTCCTGACTGCATATTCAAAGTCATGAGATCGATATTACATCCCACTCGGTGAGCGCCACGGCGTGGTGCAATATTAACGGCCCTCTTGCTTACGATGCTGCGTGAGTGCCACAGTATATCACTAAAGAAGAGCGCCTGAAATGAGTAATGAACGAGCTCTCGCTTAATCGTACACCTACGTAATATAATCCGCTGACAAAACTGAAGTAATTTGTGTTACTTTGTCGTCATCGTTCAATTACTGTAAACATATTTGGGGGATAGGGCATGCGGTAATAAAAGAAAGCCATGATTGAAACGAAATGAAATATATAAAGCCTGAACAGCCAAACGCCAATCAGTGTCCCGAATTAATTTAGTGAAACTGGCGCTTTTGTTCTAGCGAGGGGAGAGGACATTTAGGCATTTAGGAGAGAGGTACTCCGCCTCGTACAAAAAAATTCCTCCGTGATACGGGGTTGGAATGTGAACGGTGACATGTCTACAGGTCGACGTATAGTTTGGGCTGCACGTGTAGTGCTGCTATGCCTCGTGGAATGTGATGAACTTCACTCTGCATAGATAGGGGGCCAGCAAGGCTTGTGCGAAGCCTTGCTGGCAATCTTCGTGAGTTTGAAACCAGCTATACAGCGAACGGGACACCTCCTCATTCGAGTTATGTGAACGCAGTTGAAGGCAGTGAAAGTTACGTATTATGGGGAATTCAGCTGCATGCCTCCGCCGCTAGTCATCATCGTGGCATATGCTAGCTCGTCGTACGCACCGCCGGCTTGTGGGCGGAGCGCGTGGAGCGGCATCCGGGCAGTAGGCGTTGGGCTTCGGACGAGTGCGTTGTTCCAAAGGCTCGTGTGCTCATCTCTGGGAACCTCAGCTGGCCAGAGGCTCAGAAGCCACGGCCCTGAGCCCACAGTATATAATACCTACATTGTACACAAAGCGTTATGTGTTAAACGAGGAGGAGGAGGAAGGGAAAAAAGGAAGGACAGGGAGGTTAGCCAGTGCTGAAACCGGCTGGCTACCCTGTATGCGTTTTCATCGCAATTGAAAAGCGCCAGAAATTATCGAAGGAGGAATCACTTCGGGACTGTAAATGAAACGGCTCGTGAATCATGCATCTCACTCCATTTTCCTGAATGGGTACATTCAGTGAACTATAACAATATCAAAAAAAGTTCGAGGACGCTTAGGCTTCACCTTCAGGAGTGAACGCTATAGCGCCATTGAACCCCGTTCGCATGTCCTCCTCATAACAGAATTATGTTTACTCCACATTCAGATCACAGCCTCAGTTATCATGTGTGTATCTGTTAAGTCCTAGTTTACAATTATTCTGACTGTTGAAGATTGGTTGACTGTCTACGAGCGAGTAAGTGAGCACAACAAGTGGAACGATCCCATGACGTTGAGTCACGTCACGTTTTATCTCGCTGATGTCGCTCAACTGTGGTATCATAACCACGAGGCCAATATTCCAACTTGGCCTATCTTTAAGACTTCCATTGCGGACGTCTTTGGCCGACCTACAGCGCGCAAGCTTCGCGCTGAGCAGACCCTGCGTCAACGTGCTCAGCAACCAGGCGAGAACTTCACGAGCTATATCGAGGATTTTACTTTTGACAAATTGAATTTTGTTCATTCACGGACCTGTGCCATGGTGAAAAAGGGTTTGCGGGGTGCCTCGAGCACGAGCTACTCAGCGCTGCTTCGTTCGCACTGCGCTGAAACATTGTAACAAATTTGCCTATGAATTCGTTGAGCATACGTGAAGATTTACTAATCAGAAAGGCCCATATGGCTTTATTTCCAACGGCTTTATTTTGCACAAATAACACGAGAGATAACCATGCATCACGGGAACATCAAACACCATGATATCATGCTTGTGAATAACGAAATGGAATCAAATAATTTTGTTTATCATTACACATTATGGATAGGCATATAACGTTAAAAGCTCTGTACTCAGCCTGACGCTACCCAGTGACTAGACAAGGCAACAACAGCAAGCAGTGTGTGCGTACATGTGCAGTGACCACCATATATTTCCAACAAGAGCTACAATTGCTCAAGAACAGAATGACCACTACTGAAACAAATTAAGTACTGAGCTATATACTATACGAAAAAGAAAAAGACAACAACGCCCAAGCACTCCGTACAGATGGCTAAATAGCGAAGCTGGAACGTGCGGCCCCGGTGCTTAGCAGTGGACAAATCCCGACGGTGTAGTGAAGCCTTTCTCAATTACTGATTACATGTTTGTGTTTGTTAATAAGCTTGCACGCACGTTTGGCTTGCGTTTACCGCAGTGTTTATTTCACATGCCGTACACTGTGCCTCGCATGATCACGGTCATGGAGGACTCTAATGAGCGGTTTATTGTGTTTAACCCCCCCCACCACCGAAAGCAGGCGTTGGCCCCGGCGAACGCGTTACCGCCATTGCCACGCTGCTCAGCCGGCAACGCCGCTTCCTGTGCTTGCCGTTGTCGCTTGCGTTCGATCTCTTGTTAGCTCGGCGTCGTGTTTAGCAGCATCCACCAGCTATTGGCGCTTGCGTTCCGCTTCGCGATGTAGCGTGGCTTCGAAGGCCGCCGGATCTTCGGCACGCATGCAGTTGCTGCTTGCGCTTGGCCACCCGGGCCTGTTCTTGTTCCCGTAACGCAGCACTGAACCGGCGTACACGAATACTCTCATGGTTCTGCTGTCGGTGCTCTTCCTCGAAAGCTCTCTGCTGTTCGGGGGTTCAAATCAAATCAAATCAAATCAAAGTTTATTTCTTGCATAGAGTGGTTACAATGTGAAGGATGTGAAGGATGTACAGAAGAGGGTCCCAAGGTCCGGGGACCGTACCGGGACCCTCATACGATCCGTTGCGTGCCCATGCCGAAGTTGTAAGTTGAAACTGCTGCGCGCGGGCTCGGCAGCATGGCTGCGACGGGATGAACGACGTCACTGACGGCGCGAGTTCGGTGCGAGCGCGGGGAAACGCGGTCGGCGTCGGCAGCAGCTGTACGCGTCCCACTATGGTTTGCTTCACTGCTCCTCTCTACCTCGTTTCTGATATGCTTCGCGACGCTATACTGACGGCGTGGCGAATGGAGAAGTCCCTGTGCACCGTAGACGAACGGATTTTAAATGCGATAGCATTTCTTAGTCGGGCTATGTCAGGCGTCCGTCGGTGTCCGCATCTCTCCGCTCTCACTCCCTCTCCCATAGCAACAGCTGCGGGCGCGCGCGCTTATCCTCGCCCCTAGCAACCGGAGCAGGTGGTGCGGGCGGAGTAGCGGAGAGTGAGTGGAGAGGAGGAGCGCGCTCTGGCGTGTGAGGGCGCTCGCATCGCGGGAGCTCGGCGGAGCTCCCGCGTGTGTGGAGAGAGTGTAGGAGAGGGTAGGTGCGGTGCTTCGCCGCTCCTTCTCTCGCCGTTCGCTCTCTCTCCTCCCTGCGCCCCACTCCCGTTCGCTCGCTCGCACGTATATATAAATGCGCATTCGCATTTCCTCACGATTCCCTTCGGGGAGGTGGGGGCATTTTTTTTTTTGTTTCGCCTAGTGATACGCAGCTTTATCTGTAAAATATAAAGAGCTGTGTAGGAACGCAGTCTCAGAAAGTACGGTGTTCTACGGGCTACGAGTTCCTTTGCTGGCTTCCATACTGAGGAAGGCAAAGGCCATTTCAGCCCACACAGACTCGGACAATTGAATTCGCCAGTCAACTGAATGCATGTCATTTCAGAGAGAGAGTGTGCGTGTGTGGGGGGGGGGGACGGAGGGGGAGGGCTGTGTTTGCGCATGTATGTCAGTGTTTATGTGCCCGAGCGTAGATGTTTGAACAATTCACATGCTCACAGCGGGACAGTTATGTTATTCTGTGAAGCATTCGTTCTGAGAAGGATTGATCGTACGGGCTTCCTTTGCAGTACGTGCTGCGAGGGAAACCATCTTATTGTCTTTCGATTCCAATGGCCCAAGAAGATTCTAACATGTCGATCGTTATCTAAAGAAACAAGTAAATATCAAGTTTCTTATTGCACTCCACGGAAAAAGAGGTTTAGAAATAGGGAGGGCGATACTACAAGGGACCTCGCTATAGTAGAATATAAACCCGAGCTTCGTCAGTTGGATCTGACCTCGTCGCCCAGCTGCGGAATACTTGACATTTGTTCCGCCATGTCTCTACTCCATATTGAATCACGTCAAATTTGCATCACAGCCAGTGCAAGCATGGTTGGGAACCACCAAAATTTTCTGAAGAGCCCGCGCAAATGCTCTTTCTGTTTACCGGAAATTGCCTTTTGCTTGTTACGAGACAAAAGGCGTTTTAGGTCGTCCATAGGGACGCGGGTAAGCAGGAATCCGTACTTGACGACTCGGTTGTGCTTGATACGTCAGAAATCTTATATCAGTTCTGTTTTAACTATCATAAGTAGATTTGCTAAAACACAGTCATTGTAGCTTCATAACAAATGCATATCATCTGCGGAATTGTAAAGTTTGAGAGGCGTAAGCGACATCCACCAGACAACCGTCTTTCATGTTGGTTATCATCCCGCCTTTCTTAAAGCGTGCAACATGGACTATGTATATGGGATGGTCGGTTATGTTGCATTGATTTTGACGAAACGTCGCGAGGTGATGTATTGTACGTTAGACCAACTGTATCTTACACATGATATTCACTGATTTAAGCGTTCGCAGCTACGCGACACCTTCATTTGAAATGCTGAGCGGTTGTTTGTCATTGTGGAGGTACTTGCCTACGCTGCATTTAAAACCCAATATGCGCGGTTTATGTAGGAGCTATTTTCACTATTTTTATTCGTCCTTATGTAATAGTGGACATTTTTAGTTTAGCGCGTTAGCGTGGTAGCGGGGGCTAAGGGAATAGCGTTACCGTACCGCAAACATTCGTTGCGAAAGAACGAGCTTTATGGCGTTTTTCACTGGCAGATTCGGAGCAGGTGTTCTTGTTCCGCCGCGACGAATCCGTGTTTCACTGGTCGAGCGGGAGCGGGCTGGTGCGTTTCACTGGCAGATTCGGATCAACTCAAACCGCGCCAGAGCGCTCTGACTTGCTCCAGCGCCGAGGCACGGATTCAGAAAGATTCAGGCGGAAGCGGGCCGCGTCCTCGCGTCACTTCCGTCTTGTCTGTCAAAATGGCTGCGTTAGCTGCCGCTGTGGAGTTGGAGTGTACAAGAAAGTGGAGTTCGCGTTTAGCGAAGACAGCAGGGCAAGCAGAACCACTTCCAGCTGACAGTAATTACGACGTGCTGTACTTAGCGTCGTGCGCCGTACGTGTGACGTCGCGCCGCTGGCCACCGTTTCGTTTTCCCCGCCGCTCGACTAGGTCTGGTGTAGGCTGTATTTGCCGGTATGGCGTCTAATATGTTGACTGCGATTTGGTTGTGAAATGAAATAGCTTATAAATGAGTGTAAGTATGCTTAAAGTGCAAAGCAGCACCGGTTTTCGAAACACGCGATAGATCTGAAGCGGCGGTACGAAAGGTAAACACTGCGGCCCGTTTCACCGATGCGGCTGTTTCGATCGTGGCGCTCCACACCGATGCTTCAAGAAAACCGATTGGATGTGTTAACGCATGACATGTGGGTACAAACGCTGGTCGTGTTGACAAGAGTAAGCGCTTCATTGCGAGCTCGCCGGTTCGTCGCGAACAACGACAGGATAGCAGCATCGTCGTCGTTCTAGCTAAGCCTACCCTCGGAGTCGGCATTGACGTAGGACTGTTTGGATGCGTTTGTCGCTCGCGAAGACACAGCTTTATCGAGTGTTCTTCAATGGTGCTATAGAGCGGGGATGTGCAAAACTCTTTCTTTTCTACTTGTTGATGAAGACACGAACTCTTACGAGCGCGTATGCCAAGGTGCAAAATGCGGCCGAGCCTGCGTCCCTATGTGCTCATCGTTCCCCTCCCCATGCATCGCACGCTTTATGCCGGAGCTTACAGTACCGAACGCAGAATCGTGCCGTGTATTTAGTGCGTAGTGCCTCTCTATAAAGCTTGCGCACAGAATGCATGAACTGAACGTAAATAACTGAAACTGCTGCAGTCAAAATGTACCCGGGGAAGGCGTCTTTGTTTTCCACGGAAACGCACGGAACGGAAGTTGAGTTTGTATGAAGTGCTCATTGACTTCCTGTATACTCGCTCGCGGAGCATTCTCGCACTCCGCTGGCAGATTCGGATTCGTGAAATCCGAGCGTTCCCTCCAGGATTTCGGTGACTGCTCCAGATCCGCCAGTGAAAAACGCCTTTAGTTTAGCGCAATAGCGTTTAAGGCACTATAGTTGTGATTGTGGCACAATCTAGCGAAGAATACGCGCATTAAAAAAAGTGATAAAAAATAAAACTTAATAACGTTCACTTACACTCCCGCTTGCAGCGGCATTCTAACTTTTCGAGAATAATGATAAATAAGTATGAGCCAAGAGCAAGCGCCATTGACATGTTGCAGAAATGTAAACAGATGTTCTCTCGCTAGGCCTAGCAACGTTAGAAATGGGAAGCGATCTAGAAAACTCATCTAAGTTATCCATAATACTACGTCGTCGAAGCTATGTGAAGGCAAGCGCAGACATTTGCTGCGAACGAAGTGAACCCTGCCACAGCAACGGCAAATTCAGTTCGAAGCGGGCGTCCGAAAGCGCCGCCATGTTTTACGTGAACTACGATGAACACGCAAGCACGGTAACGTTAAATCTGCGAAATACCGTGGGCATGCTAAACGGTGTCGGCCGTTCACGGTACTGCGCAAGCGCATTTCCATCCCGCTATTCCGATAACTCCGCTGTTACGCTAAGCCCGTTAAGCTAAAGATGTCTATTAACTTGTATGTATCATGTTCCACCTAAGCAGTGAGTATAATACACGGCGTCGCAACTGTTCGCCAGCACATGCTCTAAATTACATCAGTACTGCGGAACACTTGACATTGTTGTTGTTGTTGTGGCCTCTATAATTGGCACATACCCACGAGGGGGATTGGCCACACTACAAGTAATGATGTAAAGAGCAGGAAAATTAAATGTCTAAGGCCGAAATCGTAGAAAAAATAAAAAGGAAGGAAGAACTTCTAATTAAAATTAATAATTAGAATTTACTAAATGAAACATGGGGATCGAAACCCTGTGGTCGACAGCACTAGCAGCGTAATCTTCCGGAGGCTTCGATAAATTTATGTAATGCTGACATTTGTTCCGCCATGTCTCTCATCATCATCCTCGTCGTCGTTGTCGTCATCAGCCTATTTTAAGTTCACTGCAGGACGAAAGTAATCTGTAACCTTCAGTACTCTATGTGGCGGCTTAGCCCCAACCGTTAAACGTACAGTCTTTTGATGCATTTCCGGCCCGCTATTTTCAGTCACCGTTATTTTCCGCGTCAAATTATATTCCGCGTCAAAATGTCCGGGATAAATCATTTTTGCTGTGACTTGGGGACATCCGGGACGTCACGGTTTGCGTAATTTACCGGAAAGCTAGATCCGCGTACGCGGTTAGTCCTGTGATCACGTGTATTTACGTAATGAGTAAAATCCCTTTCTCGAATGTTCTTTTGGTACTATAGGTAGGGTGAAAAGAAACTTCCATCTTATTTTAACAAGTCTTCCTCTTGTCAGTGCTCGTGCCATGTCCGGTTGTAGGAAAAAAGAAAAGGCGAAGAAAAGGAAAAGGAAAAAGTTAGGGGTTGGGGGCACTTGGGGGGGGGGAGGGGGGGGCAGACATTATTGCTGGATTTAGAAAATGGCGGTTGCTTTAGGCGCAGTGAATAACGATCCTGTAATATCTTATGCAGTATTTAACGCGCGGATAATAAGAAAAAGAACTCGTTAGGCGAAAAAAAAGAGAGAGAGAGAGCTAGCAGACATACTAGACATCTACACACACATCAACACAAACAAACACACACACACACCAGCACAACAGCACAAGCACGCAACGCGTGCCATGTCCCTGCTCCATATTGAATCACGTCAAATTTGCATCACAGCCAGCGGAAGCACTGTTGGGAGTCACCAAAGAGACGGACGCCCACAACGATCCAACTAACGGATAGCAATATGTCACTAAAGCAAGAACACTCTTCGGATTACCCTTCGCAACAAGATTATTCCTCGAACACTCGAGGACCGCGGCTGCTAATATCGGCAAGAAACAAGCAAGCGACTATTGCAGTTTCACCGACGATCAGGGAAAAGGCACAAATCCTGCATTACGACCACTGAGAAGTCTCGCGATATCGGATATGCGTTACGAAACCGGCGAAGAAGCTTGTAAACCTTGGCAGTGGCGAACGTCGGACGCAGTCGAAGGGGCAGTAATTCGTTTGCAGAGGCTGTAATCGTGTTCTTGTGCTAGGCAGGCAGTACCGAGCTGACGCAAACCGCTTCTCAGTATCGGGACGTTCAGTAAGCTGAAACAAACACAGACGTTGTTTTGCTAGGTTTTGTATTTCACGTGCCTCCACTGTCACCGACCTCACCCTGTCCCCAACACACCCCAGGGTGGATTAGAGCCGGATCAGGGACGTCATGTGAGAGGGACTTAGCGCTTTCTTTTTCGAGTTAGCATCACGGTCGTTCGAAGCATAATCCTCTGTCGCTGTCGGCCGTACATGGCACATTTCACCCTTCCGCATGTCAGTGCAGAGGCAGTAAGGGCCCCGCAAGGACGGAACTACAGTAAACCAGCATCCTAGCTCATTGTAGCGGTTTGCAACAGTGTACGCCATGTGTGCCTGAGCTCCAGGTTGATCGCGTCTATATTTTTCTTTCTTTTGTCTAAATGTGCGATAGACTCCAACAAGACACAAACCATCTGGGCAGCTTCATTATGAACAAAAATGGAAAACATGACAGAGCAGGTCAGAATCAAGAAAAACAAAGGAGATAAGAAATGTTGCGCTTCATATTTGTCACCGATGTGAGCGAGCTATAGCGCGTTCGGCTAGCAGTGGCTCGGCAAACGCTTCCACCTAAATGCCCCACCGCCTTATATGCACAACATAAGGCACTCGAGAACCGCACTCATGTCGCAGAGTCACGCACTCATGCAGCAGAGTCGCACTCATGCAGCAGAGTCGTGTCGTGAGACATCGGTCGAGATACGTCGTCGCAGTTTATGGTGCAAGGTGTAGAACCGTCTTTCCGTAAGTGTGGCTAAAATTCGGCTCCATGGTCCAGCGTTAGTTTACATGCTATGCCACGAAGTTTTATAGTTGCGTCGGGCCTTGAAATGGGAATGGCGGCACAGCTGACGCCGTGTTAGACATATCGGGTACCTTCGTACCGCAGCGACCAGGTATAGCTACTGAAATATTATTGCGTGTTCTTTCTGTTTTGCTTGACGGTGCACTTGCCTGGTCTCTGCAACGAGCTGCTCACGTGAGCCGCGGCTTAGCACAGAGAGCAAAAATTTTAGGGCCGTTCGGTAACCACAGAATACAGGCCAGTGGTGAGGTAGTTCTATAATAAGTAGGTGAGTTGCATGGAATGTTACGAGTTCAGCAACTGTTTTTGATGCTGCCTGAGAAACATCCTGAGCTGAATTGCGACAGATCTTTCTGGATTTATCAGTTCCCCACTTGAGTTTCTCCTCATAACTGAACCATAAGTACACACATGGATGTACCCAGTTTGCATCGAAAGGTAGCCGCGAATAAATGGCAAAGTGCTGAGTGGTTTTGAGATTCCCGCATATATTCTTAGATGGTTAACACTGCTAAGTGTTTAAGGAACAGAAAGGAAACAGAGGCATTCCTTCGGCGCCCTTTCCTTTCATCTCATTTTTCTTCTTTTTTTTTCATTTTGTTTCGGTCGGGGAATTTTTCTGCCATATGCATTGAAACAAAAGCACGGCGAGTGAAGTTCGCTAGCATGCGCAAGTAATTACTGAAAGCGCACTACATATATTGCTGCACGTAAAGGAGTGCCGGCAACCAATCTTTGTTTCTTGTTAAGCGACTTTCGAACACACAGCGGACGGCTTTAATCACGAGATCTTTTAAACGTGCAATTTGCAGCTACGTCGGTGTCGGCACGATTTCAATACATTACCCTAGCTTTGTTTAAACGGGGCTCTCTAAACGCGAGAGTATTTGTCGCTCCCGGCGCCTCCTCTTTCTCGTTTGATTCCTTACGTGCTTCCTCGGCGACATGAAATCGAATACGACGATTGACTGGCTGGAATAACTTGGGGCCCTGCGTTTGTATTCTGATGCTAATGAGGTACGGTGACAACGCTCATTCCATTCGGGGGGAAAACGATTGGGAGCACAGATAAATTAGCCACGTTTAATAGAAATCGGAAACGAGTTCCATGTGGAATTTCACGCCGAGGTTCCAGGCAAACAATCATAATAACAGCCGGAAGGTTTTGGTAGGTGTATTATTTGCGACAAACAACGTTTTCCATCGACGCATACCGTATAATTATGCGAAAAGGTGGGCGAGCCGCGCACACAGATTGAAGACGGAGCATTAATGATAACAGTTCTCTCAATATGCATATAACTAATAAATGTCCCGTATATGCCTTGTGTCCTGGTAACCATTCCAAATTATAGTGTGCGCATCGATTTTTGAGTTAAGACGAGGGGTGGTGCGCTAAAGAGTAGTATGGAAAATTATACTAAACCCCGTGCCTTCTGAACGACTTCTGGCGATGGCAATCTTAATTCTGGTAATTACGATCTTAGGCTAGATGGGGCCGAATTAAAGTCGTCTTTTTTTATTTTGTTCTGGTTTTGTACACGACGACTGGGCTTTGTGCCTTCATTGTAAATCAGTTACTAGATTTTCTTGTGCCGAGGCAAGTAGAGTTACTGTGCAGTAAACTTGAAAAGGAACCCTAAGAGACGCGTTCCTTTCTCTAGCTGACGCGCCGATGCCATTCGTCGAGCACTATCCCGTGGATCTCCGTTTTGCTGCACAGAATACAACCTACGTGCTTTGTGTCATTTCGCGTTGTGGTCGTGAAGAGCTTTGCATGCGTGTGTACTTCATGCTATGCAACTGCAAGTCATGTCACGCAGGCAAGCGTTACTGCAATGTTGCACGCAGTTTTCGAGCCATTGCTGTATGTCAAATCGAACGCCAGGTTCCTGTCGTTAGCATCATCGCATGTGACTTATGTTGTCCATGTTGTCACCGTATGACAGCCACGCCATATGTGTTGTGTAACGGCATACATGTTGTGTAGTGACGAGCTCCTAATACTCAGTGGTGTCATGATCGGCATTATAGTTAAATCATCTTAGGTGTTCATGCATGCGTGGATATCATTTATATCATGCCATTTTATTTTTTAAACTGTCATTAGCGCCATCTGTTCACATCATTCGTGTCATGATAGTACATGTTTTTTTTTTATTACGATACGTTATAAGGACGGGGTAGCGTGCAAATAAAGTATGCCAGCTGCTCTGCAGGATAACGTACAACGTGCAGGGTTCGAAATTAGCAACAAAACAACGTTATCAAGCAAAGCGTTATGAAAGTACGTAGGCAAAGCTTAATGTGTTTAAAAATTGGGTACGCAAGTGGTTAGGAGCATCAAATGTGTGTTATTCGAACAACGAGCAAAGAATCCCGCTCCCCTGTCCTAAGCTTGAACACATCCCACTACTCTAAGCGTTGAGCCTCCCTCTCTTCTCGTATAAGCTGTCGTGCGTACGGTGCATCCACTTGCGTGATGTTCTGAGAAAAACAAGCGAGTGCCCCGGGGATGACTCAATGAATGACTGAAAACCTCTTACTTCACGCACTCTTTAAAAACATACACACGTATATGAAGCGTCGGCCCCGTCTGCTCGGCGTCTCCCTGGCGCCTGCACGCAGACGTTGGTCGAGTAAAGGCGAGCACACGGCATTACCACAGAAAGAAAAGACACGGCGGCACAGCCCGAAGCAAGTGCCTTCCGTCTCGAGTTTATCAAGCCGCTGTTATGTACAGTGCAGCCCGCAAAGCTCAGTGCCCTTGCGTTTGCATTGTATTTGCGTCCTAAGTGCTCGACAGCAATGGATTCGTGAGCGTTGCGCTGTTTACTGTTTTCAAGAGCCGCTGTCAAATTTTCTCCGTACTAACGCTGCTGGCCTGCCATTGCGACCGTGGTAGCGCTGCGCCTCTGATAGAGGTATAGGCTTGTAAATCGAGCACATTGTCGCGCGGGATGACCGCTCCGATGTGGACGCTTCCGGTTTGTCGGCGATGCGATCGCACCTGCTCGTACGATCGGAAGTTGACCAATGTGCGTGGGGCTTTATGGCCCGCCGACGTATAATGAGTATCTTATTCATGGCAATTAATAATCCGTAATTATTACTAGGAGTAATTAAGCATTTTAAGCTCGACTTCAACACTTCTCTTATACTGAGCCATCAGCTAGAACCGTTTTCACCGTTTATTGAAAGGGTGTTATCTTTTTCCGATTTTTTTATCTTTTGCCGAGGAATGCAAGTTTGCTTTAAACGTGATTACAGATAATCATGAGGTCACTGACAAGTATGTCAAGTTATTGATGTCATGATCTATCGCTCATGACCCACATTCGTCATATATTCGTACCCCTCCCTATGCTAGCTTCGGTATATATACACAAATGAACGAGCACGACTTTTCGGTTTCTCTACGACTTTTTTATGTTTTGGGTAAACCTCCAAACGGTACACTTGTGGCTAGCGCCATAAAAATAATGAGTATGGTGACACCCCATGTCACTGAAAAATGTTAGCGTAAGTTGGTTGGTTTAGAGGAAAGGTGTACGTGACCGGCAGTACTGGTAGCGACACCTGATGATGCGAAGACTAACCCGACACACACGAAGCTGTCATTACACTGGCTGGTGCGTTTTGCTGGGCAGCTAGTGCAAAGCATTGACAGAGATATAATCATTAACTCACAGTTCTTTCATTGTTTTCTTTCGACGAGAACGCTCACGCGTCTGAGAAGGAAAGTTCATTCTACTTCAGCAAACCCCTGCTAGATGTCACTGGCAGTTCTCCTTCCACGTGGCTGTTCTTCTACAGAAAAGGGAAAGGCGAAATCAAGAGAAATATTTTATGACAATTCAAAGGGAAGCGCTTTACTGTTTGAAGCAAGGTCAGGATGCCTGAGAATCCGAAGTTACAGAGCGAAATTCAATAAAGAATGGGATACATGTACCTGCTGTGGTAAAACTAGGGAAACGACAGATCACATTTTGATTGAATGTACAGATATCCACCCAGCTGTAGGTATGGAGACTACCTTTCAGGAGGCCATAGGTTTCAGGGATACCACGAGAAAGCTGAACATGTCGGCGATAGAGATAAGTAAAAGGCGCTTAGAGTGTTGGTGGCGCAAGGGTATGGAGCAAACAGAAACGCAAGATAGTTCGGGCAAGATTGTTACTTCACAGCGGAACAATAATATATAAAATAGGTAGGCGAGGAGAAAAATCAGTTGGGAAAATATGCGCGATTCGGGAAAACAAACGTTTGTAGAGGGAAAAGAAAAATCCACAGCATATCCACGGAGTGAATGATGATGAGTGGGCGAAGCTCGGGAGGTTCATCGTAGATCGTGCCGAGTTCCGGATTAATTTAGTTAACGCGCACGCTACGAATCCTTATGGTTCAACTACGCACAAGTGAAATATCCCACCGGTACTTCATTGCAAGACAAGATCCAGTGTGTGTGTATATATATATATATATATATATATATATATATATATATATATATATATATATATATATATATATATATATATATATATATATATATATATATATGGGTGGCCGGTGAACGGTTCTCCAGCGCGAGCACTCGGTATTTTCCAATCAAGAAACTCGAGAAGACGCTGCCTGCGCCAACGTTGTCTCTCGCGGGTTAGGGCGCGTTCTCCTTCTTTGCGAGCTGGTACAGCGTTCATCGAAGAAAGAGCGTTTCCATAGTCAACGTGCGCCTTTCGTTCTCTCTTTCTCTCTCTCTCTCTCTCTCTCTCTCTCTCTGTGTGTCTCTCTCTCTGTCACAAGACAGCAGATGGAAGAGTGAGAGAGCTCGCGCGCCGGGAGGCACGCGCCGATGGCGAGCGCGAGCCTCCCGGCGTTGCATGGCGTTGCATGGTATTGTGAGTGGTGTAGGTTACACGACAGGCGTGACAACCGACCCACAGCTTAAAGGGGCCCTGAAACGATATTTTACTCGCTGAGTTTTGCATCGAAACGGGTTCGTTGTATTGTTCTGAGGTAAATGCAAAAAGAATTTTCGAGATCGGTGCAGGCAAACGCAAGTTATTCAACTTACAAATTCAAAATAAAAGCAGACGACAGATATCGGCATCCCAAGGCGTGCATGCTGCTTCCAATCAAAACGCGGCTTACATCTTGCAGAACCGGAACCGTGCTGCCCTCTGTGGCCTTCCTACCACAACCACCACGTGGGCCGCACAGCGATCCTTCTGTCAGTTACAAGCAAAATGAAGTTGTAATGCCCAAATTTGTACCTTTAGCAAGCATAAAACACGTTCTGAATTTGGAATTTCTTATATTCGGTGCATTATCGATATGTGCGATGTATATTTTTATTCCCTACTGTTCCCGGCCAATCAGAACCTGCAGCAAAGCAGCATGGTGATGTCATATCCGCTCGGAGAAACTGTTGATGTATGGCGCTGCAGTCTGCGCGGAAACCGATTTCAGGTACAAATTAAAATATAATACGGTTCAATTTCGCCGCTTTCACTGGTGTTTCGGTCATCGTCAAGTCCCACACAAAGCAAATCTGCAATAAAATCAATGTGCGTAAAATGCGTTTCAGGGCCCCTTTAAGGAGCTTCGCCCCTAAAATAAAGGTAAAGCTTGGTGGCCCGCGGAATACCGCCCCGTTATAAATGGGACGCTCCCAACATCCATCCATTCATCCAACCTGCAGTAAACTCCTCCTGTAGAGGAGTCTACAGGCAAACTAAAATGACTGATTTCTAGTGTTTTACGTGGCAAAACCACGATATGATTATGAGACATGCCGTAATGGAAGGCTCCGGAAATTTTCACCATCGGAGGTTCTTTAACATGTAGTGACATCGAACAGTGTATACGGGCCTCAACATGTTGCCTCCATCGAAATTCAGCCGCCGCGGCCGGGGTTCGATAGCGCGACCCTCAGATCAGTAGCCCAGTGCTAGAGCCGCAAGACCACCGTGGCGGGGCCCCAAAAATAAAATCCTCTAATAGTAACGAGTACGTTACTAAAGTTGCCGGAAACGGTAACGCGCTACCGCTAACGCCGTTATATATATATATTTGTAAGCCATTACCAACCACACTGGTGAAAGGTCACAATATGCGTTCCTAACTGCTGATATACGAGAGGTCATATAATGATTGATTGATTTGATTGATTTGATTGATTTGCGGGGTTTAACGTCCCAAAGCCAGCTCTGGTTATGAGAGACGCGGTAGTGGTGGTCTCCGGAAATTTCGACCACCTGGGGTTCTTTTACGTGCACTTACGTCGCGGGAGGTCATATAACACGTAAAGCATTAAATCACACAAGTATTTTGTGCACTGCGTTTCGTCTAGCATCAGAAAAGAATCATGCACGAGGGCAAACTTTATAAATTAAACGAAAGAGCACCTGATATAGATGTAGATTCCTTTGCTTAAGGAACGATATTTCTTCAGATGTAGCACGTGAGCGAGTCGAAATTACGGAGCACTAATTCACAAACCTATATTGACCTTATCTTTGGTTTCCCTCATCGTCCCTGTGCTCATAATATGCTTCATATTAGATTAAGACAATATATACAAACAATCCGTATCAGTGCCTCTGACCGTGTGTTTTTAACATGTATTAAGAGCACAGGAACGGTAAGGGAAACAAGAGATAGGGAGAGGGTAGATTTATGAGTACCGGCCTAAGAAACGCAGTTGAGCTTAGAGAGCTAGCTGGAAATACTCACAATCGGAGCGATTTTTTTCGGCTCCGTAAATGGTAAGTTCGTGGTCGTTTATTTATGTGGCACTGCTTTCTCACTTGATCCTGGTTTAGAGCTTGTCTATTGTCAGCGTGACCACACAATTCAGAAGAAAAAAAACAACTAAACAACTATGATGCGGCCTTGAATAATCGCAATGTATAAACGTTTTGCGTTCTGCCCACTCAGCGGTATATTGCCCGCTTGAACTATACAACTCTACCTTGCACATAGGTGCCTAGGGTGCCTCGCAGGGATTTATGCAACCCGCCAACACCCACTTAACACCCCTGCCCCCCCCCCCCCAATTGGATTTTAACAGCACCCCCCCCCCACCCCCCACCCCACCCCGAAAAAGAAAAATTCTCCAGATAACCAATGACTTGGCATCCCCCCGACCCCTTCCCCCCCCCCCCCCCTCCCCTCGCGTATTGGGAACAGAACGGGCAACACCCCCAAATAAATAAAATTCTGGATAAACCCATGGTGCCTCAGCCCCGACTTCGGCGAAATGTGCACGTTAAAACCACTGCGCGAACCAATGACCGGCGGCACGAAGGACAGAACACGCTGTCCATAACGTTCTTCTCTCTTTCATGAATTATCATTTCAACTGCATTTCATTTCAAAAGCGAATATGTTTATTTATTCATACTCTAGGCTAATATGTTGGCACGTGCGGGATGGACAGAAAGTTAACTAGATGACGTTGCCGATAAAGGCAACGCGAGAAAACAGAATTTCTGGCGCTTCCGTAATTGAGAGTATATAGATGTATGCATGAAGCGGGTAGTGGCAAAACGGATTGGTTGGAGATGACGCAGTTCCATGTCTCTCAGGAGGCGGAAACTCACATACAGTCCTCTTAAATAAATATAAGTGGTTGGTTAAGTTAAGTGAATGCAATGAAGGGAAGAACAGATTAAATTACACTTGTGATAAACGCTGTGCAAAGAATGAGTGCGCACGGCCAGAAGGGTTGAGCGAGAGTAGATAATTAATGTGTTACAATCAAGGACCTTTACAAAGGGATTGGATAAACATTTGTTCCGTAACTTAGCGCAGTCTTAAGCGGGACTTGAAACTATCATTGTTTTCACGTGCAATTTTCTGTATTTTGTTAAGTGTATAGACTTATGTTAGTCGTACACTCGTACTCCGCCAAAATGCATGTCCTTTGTCAACTGGCTGTGTCTCGATACTCCACCCTTCCATCATTATTTACTGGCCATATGTGCATACCTGATCCTTCACCCGAGCACTCGTGCATATATACTTACCTTCCTCTTACTAATTAATTAATTAATTAATTAATTAATAATATAACTTCCTTTTTTCTTTCCTTCGCTCGTTGCTTTCTTCATTTCTTTACTTTCTTTCGTTGCGTCTCGCGCTCGGGAAAGGCAGCTGCGGCTGCTGGGATCGCACCTTAGAGCAAAGCCTTTTGTACACTCTATCGCACGTTGGTGCTTCACATGATCGCCATCGTGTATTAGTGGGCTGAGAGCAAAAGTGCCACCATGTTGCTGTGGGCTGAGGGCAAGAGTGGGTCGGCTTTTCCTTCTTGCGTAACGCCGACGACTACAGAGGAGGATCGACTAAGAAGAGCTTCGTCGTTAAAAAAAGAAGTGTACGAGCAAAGCGCTCTTGGTTGCACAAAGATTCGTCGGAGGCATGACAAATTTCTAATGGCCGCGCTCTAACGAATTCATTTCACATTTCTGCAATACCCAAGGCCGCCATATGACAGAGAGTTTGAAAAGAAAAGGGGTTCAGCGACCTCTCTGTCACCCTTAACTCTAGGAATAATTATCTGCTGGATTTTACGTGCGAAAACCACAATATTATTACGGAGCGCGCCGTCGTGGAGAGGTCTGGAAATTTCGACCACGTGGGGTTCTATAACATGCGCTGACGTCAAACAAGACACAGCCCCTAGCAATTTTGCCTCTGTCGGAATGCGATCGTGGCGGTTGAAGTTGAACCAGCGCCTCTTGCGTCAGCAGCCGAGCGCAGCAACCACTGTGACGCCGCGGCAGCCGAAAGCATCCACGTTCCTTCCTCGACAGAAAGCGGCAATATTGCTAAATACTAAACCAGTAAGATGCTACCCAAGCCTTCTGCAACATGTCGGAAACTGACAATCATAGATGCTGCTGCGCTGTAACGTAAATGAAATTAAACTTCTTGGGTCAAGATTATTACATTATTCCTCGAAGTGCACGATGGCTCGCATTCTTCCGGCACCTTACCGACGGCACAAGAAAGAGCTGACCCTCGACAACACACAGCACTATCGACCACGGCGATTCGAGAGAAGAGGGGAGACCTCCAGAATACACAGAACAATTGACCCTACACTTGTGGAAGCGTCCGCGCACCGTCTCCGAGCTAACACCGACAATCAAATTTGCGAGAAAAAAGAAAGTACCGTCCACAAATACCAGGAAACACAATACGAGACACTTAAGGATTCGGGAAGTTCAATATTGGAGGAAACATGTTCGGCAACGAAAAAGAAAAAAAAAACATGTTGGATCGATATCTATTGCGAACGAGGACGCAGGAAAGCCGAGCCGTGTGCTTTATTATGCAATACGGCGAAGCATTTTGTTAAGAAGTGCGAGTTGCGAAAGTGGAACTGCCATATCAGCTAGCTGTTTGTTCGCGAAACGACGCACAAGAAAACATCAACAACAACTTAACAAGAGCAGACGCCAGAGTGATGAAACTGAATTCAGTTCCGGCTGGAAGGACATGACGGATGTATCATGCAGCCAATACTGCACTCCACCGGCAGCTGTTCAGAGAGAAGAAAGTGATGGCTATTAAGTTGTCACCTTCCAAGAAGTGTCTACGTAACCAAAGCATGCAAACTCGGCACATCAAGGCACACTGACCAAATGACGTCCACACTGCATGTGCACTACATGTCAGCTTACGGTGTTCATCTACAGTTTTGTTTCATTGGTTGCCTATGGAATCTCGCGTAGAAGTTGGGCGATAACAAAGAAGCATGCTGAGCCATACGCTATGTACATGGCGGAACTTTATCAAAGGGAACACCCAAGCGCCTGGCCTGTGCTCTGCAGCGACTACATGCAGCGCCGGCCAGTGGAAGAAAAAAATTGACGGCAGATCCACGAGGTGAATGATGATGAGATTGGGCGAAGCTCCTGGGAGTAATCATCGGTTAAACCGTGAAATTTCTTCCGCTAATTCGCCCGATAAAATTGACGTGAAACGATTGACAAACCTGTATCGCGATATGGTTTTGAATATAAAACCATTGCTTTAGAAAACACCTGGCGTCTTTCGTTAAGCAGCTGGCGTCTTTTCGTTTTGCTTTAGAAACATCTGGCGTCTTTTCGTTTTGCTTTTAGAAAACATCTGGCGTCTTTCGTTGGTTTATTTCATCAATCAACGGCGTTTTGAACAAAATTTTTATTGTTTAATCACGCACAGGAGAAACCTCACCAGGCACTACCTTAGAGGTAAACAATGGCTGCTAATGGGAATGAGAGACAGAAGAAGTCGGCTTTTAGCTAACACTTACACTTCTACTTCTACTAACGTTTCCTACTAAAATAAAGCACTTCCGCCTTGGGCGGCACGTATGAGATGAGATGTCCAAATTAAGTCACCTGCAAGCCAGGCCATTAACCAGGCTAACATCTCCGGATTCATCAATAAAATATTCTCTCTCTCTCTCTCAAATTAAGTCGGAAACAGTTGGAGGACGCTTATGTACCGCGCTATAGTGTCTAGAAGGTATATTTCTAGGCACTATGATACTGTCTTTAACACTGCAACGCCACTGGGCCCGTTCGCAACGCCTTCTCATGGAACATTCATTCAAATGAGTGCCTTCTCTATAAAACGTTGGGATTATTCAATTTTCGTCGTAAGAGAATCACGTTTTTCCTACATTCAAATTAGAGCCCGAGCTATCGTGCACGTAGGTATATATCATTTAAATCGTAGGTCACAACTTTTGTACGGATTTTACTTACATAAATCCAATCTCGTTCACAAAAGTAGCTGCTCCATGGCGGAAGGGTTTGTGTACTCAGGTGGCTCGGGAAACGGTTGACCGAAATTATTATTTCCGCCCTGGACGCTGACGCCTACACCGACGCCTACACCGCCGGATTTGCTTCGACGCACGCTCCTTAACAAATCAAGAAGATTAAAAAAAATAAATATTGTTGGATAAAATTAACTTGCCAGAGTGGAGGGATTTGCACTACCCATTGTACCCGGTTCATTTCTTTTTTTTTATTATTTTTTTGCGCACCAGTAGTGCATACGCCTAACGCAGACGTATCTACTCTTTTATACTCTTCACTCCCTGTTGAAGGCCTCACTCAGCCGTCTGAATGAAGGTTTCAACGTACCTTCTGTCTCTCTCTTTTCCTTTATTTCTCTTTCATTTTTAGCTCCACAGCCATGACATGATTATGAGGCGCGCAGTAGTCGAGGGCTCTGTTAACTTTGGCTACCGGGGCTTTCAGTTTTGCAAGAGCACGAAATGAACGAACTCCGGAGAATAACAATCTGGTAGCCAAATTATAACACACCCTATTGAGTTTACACCTCTTACAGTGCCGCTAATGTATCACACGTTAGAATGGATGCTTAGATGGTTTACTGACGAGAGGTTTTATATTTTCTTTTACAAATTATGTGCATTTATGAGCTACGAAACTTGGCCTAACCAGAGCTTCACTTAAGCAAGCACTTTCCCTTCGTGTGGTTTGCAAGTTCTTGTCTTTACAGATTTCATTGATTGATTGATTGATTGATTGATTGATTGATTGATTGATTGATTGATTGATTGATTGATTGATTGGCTGACTGACTGACTGACTGACTGACTGACTGACTGACTGACTGACTGACTGACTGACTGACTTCCTTCCTTCTTACGTCACGAAACCACGCCGTAGGGAAGCCGTAGTTGAGGGCTCCGAACATTTCGACCACGTGGAGTTCTTTAACGTGCACTGACATCCCATAGTACACAGGGTTCTTCTGCCCGCGTCAAGTTGCGCTTTGGTCTTGCATTGTTGTGGACGCGCATGCGAGAGCTCGTTTGCTTCAGCACGACTAGCGTTTGCCGAAGCTCTTCGAACGGCGTTCTTGTGAGACGCCTTCCGCCTTTATATATGTACAGTAGCAGTGGGCTGAGGGCATGAGTACAAAAGAAGGAATAAGTGTGCGCGAAAATGCGGGCACATTGGTCACAGAATAGAAAAAAACTGCACCACACTTATTTCTTGATATTTCGCGATCATGATAGCTTTGTGCGGGCCATCTCGGAGTGCTTTCAAGCTTAAACAGCTCCACTGTTAGAAAGTAAATGCCGGGTGAAGTTTTCTTAGCAGGAATTATTGAGCAGGAATGCATTGCAACCAGCTACATAATTAAAATAACAAATGCATCCAGAGTGTGCATGTTTTTTTTTTAAGGCAAGTCATCTGGCTAAATGACATAACAGAGCAACCAGTTACGCCACCAAGGAGGAAGAATACAAGGTGCAACGGCCAAGCGCGCCTAATTTTTTTGTATACGCACTTAGACGCGCCCATAATGTGGAGTGCATCACGCCTATATGGCATCGCAGCACTTGCACTCGCACGGCCACGGAAATCTATGACACTCGGCTGCTGATTCGAAGGTCGCGGGATCGAATCCCGGCCGCGGCGGCTCATTTCGATGGAGGTGAAATGTTGAGGCCCATGCACTATGCGATGTCGGTGCACGTTAAACCCCAGGTTGTAGAAATTTCCGGAGCCTTCCATTACACGCCGAATCCGTAACCTTAGCTGGAACGTAAAACCCCAGAAATCAATCAGTCATTACAAATTCGGACCAAGCTTGCGCCTTCAGGTGTTACGAAGTGTGTAACTGTATAGGAACGGAGTTCTGAGGTTGGATGCTAATTTACCCTTTCATTAAGGAGTGTAACAGCAAGCCGAATACTTACATATTCTAATGCTGAACCACTTCGTGACGGCGACGTACCAATCATGAAAGTAACTTGCGAAAGATAAGCCTAATTACATGATCGAAGTGTTTTTGGAAGGTTAAGCTCGACATTACATTGTAGGTTTATCATGCACTCCAAAATTGAAGGCTTTAGTCGGACACTAATGGACATAGAGGTATTCCCTCATAGAAATAAGTTAAGCTAGCGACTATTACGCAACGTAATCTCTCGACGGAATGTCTAGGTTCTGGCAGTGACCTCATAGTCTTCTAAGGTTAAACCTAAATTGATTATTGATTAGTCACAGTCAAAGAATAAAGCAATCTTGGAGCTGCTCTACGCGTTCCTTCTTCACTTGCGTCTTAACAAGTATACGCAGCGCGACATATGTAAAAGAATACAGAAATACAAGAGACACGTAATCAACACATTTCTCAAGTTGAATTGTGCGCAGCATTATCTTTATACTCCGACTATTTCGAAGCCGTAACGTGTCGTGAGCGACATTTCATTCGCCCTCTCTCCTCGCACTCCTTTCCTTTAGGAACAGAAAGAACAAATAAAGGGTAATAATACTCAGTCGGCATGCCTCCCCTAATGACTACTTTGCACGGCTTAATCACCAGGACAACGCATTATGAACTCACTCCGTTGTCAGCCAGAGCGGCGACTTCACCGCAGCGCTCTCTTGGGAGGCGGAGAAACAAAGCCTTACTAAGGGCATACGCAGACAATAAGCGCGCCAACGCAGTGCGTGTGCGGGTCTTCTTGCGCCGGCGTGTCGAGTTCATTTTCAAGACTACACACTCATGGTGCGCAGGCCCGTCCCAAGCGATTGCTCATTAGAGTTTGTTTTCGCTGCTGATGCATTCGCACGCGAAATTCTGTGCAAGACGACGTTCCTCGTGGTATAACGCAGCGCCCAGTTCATTTAAAATGTTTGGAAAGCCACGCGACGTCTAAGACTATAGCTGTCACGCTATGAAGCAAGATGACTTACGGGATCGAACTCGCATGAAATAGTACGAAAGGAAGAGGTGGCTGTCAACGCGACAGTATTAATGAACCGAAGGTGTCACTTACACGCAGAGAAAAAAACGTAGTGCAATAAACTTAATACTGTCAATGTGCATGTACGTCCGAAGGAAGAGGGTTGAATAATTGATTCGGGAAAAGAGAGGGGGGGGGGGGGGGTTACGTCCCAAAACCACAAGATTATGAGAGACGCTGTAGTGTAGGGCTCTAGGAATTTCGACCACCTGGGTTTCGTCACCGTGCACCGGCAACGCACAGTACACGCACCTCAACGTTTCGCCTCCATCTAAATGCAGCTCCCATGGCCGGGATTCGATCCCGCGACCCTCGGATCAGCAACCGAGTGCCATAGCCACTAGGCCACCGTGGCGTGGCAAGGAACAGGTGGAGCAGAGCGCTGTTGGCTGCAGGCGGACCTAGCCTTGCGAGGCATCAGTCATGGGCTAGGTTCATAACATAAAAAATTTGGGAGGCGGTCGAGCACCTCCCGTATACATGCCCAGTCTGCAGAAGATGATGTGCGCATCGATTCTGCCGCCGCACTTGTGAAGTGCCGTGTTCAAGTAAAGTGGTTATAGCTCTGGTAAGGCACCCTATGGCGTCCCTGTATCAGCACGAGTGCGTGCGAAAAAGCTCTGTGCCAATCAATACTGCTGGAGCGACAGAAAAAATCGACAGCATCTCAATATCGCAAGCACGGTGTGGTGAGTTTCGCATATATGAGCTTTCGTAGGCCACACGGCATACTTTTGCAGCATGCACTGTGAGACGATTAATGGCAGATAAGGTGGGAGAAATCGACCCCTACATCTGGTCCCGCACGCGTGTTTGCCCAGAATATGGGCGTTCATGGATAACACGAAGGCAATTAGGTTGTCCCACTATTGCACAGAACAATGTGTGTTCTCGAAGGGGGCGCATGTGGGTGGCAACCCCGCCACGGTGGTCTGGTTATGGCACTAGGCTGCTGTTGCGAAGTTCGCGGGATCGAATCCCGGCCGCGGCGGCTGCATTTCGATGGAGGCGAAATGTTGAGGCCAGTGTGCTGTGCGATGTCAGGTCACGTTAAAGAATCCCAGGTGATCGAAATTTCCGGAGACCTCCCCTACGAAGTCACTCATAATCAGAGTTGGTTTTGTCATTTAAACCCCACGAATCAATCAATCGCACGTGATTAGCAAGAGCGTGGCCTCCAACTCTTGTTCACAGGGCTGACTATATTGTGGCGCATATAACACAGTGAGAGACGCTCAGGCGAAGCAACTGCCGGTTAAACCGGCCAGGTTAACACCGCCTCCAGTAATACGGTCACCACCACCACCACCACCCCAATTAACGCCGGAGAAAAGGTTTATGTTAATTCCTTCAAGCTCCGCAATCCAGCCCTTCACCATCTAGTTCGCAGTTTCGTCTAGATAACCTGGATGATTGGGTGACGTCCAAACACTGTATACGAATCAAGCACGCGGGAATTCAGCCGCAAAGATACTAAAAAACACAGAAATAAAAACAACAGAAAACGTACTAAGAAGTAAACTCGAATATTGAATAGGAGATAGCTCGCACTAACACTACAAAATTATTTTGTGGAAAACGTCTGCGTTTATTTATAATATGTACAATAGGCACGTCTCAGTGCAGATCTGAGATTGCAGTGCGTGCTCGAGACACTAATACCTCGCCGCACATTATAAAATCTATAGGTCTGGTTTCTTGAAACTTACGCGGTTTCATAAATTCGGACAGACAGGCGGCAAGAATAGCGAAATGAGATGTCGCGAGCACGAACAGCCGCCCACATTGTCTCATCGCTTTCTCTTATTCCAATAGAGGAATAGGACACGCTTTCTCTAAACATGGGCAACAGAACTCCCGAATAATTTTGATCTGCACAGCAGGCGGCCTTGTAACATGAGACGTTGGCTTGAATTTTCATTTATTCATTGGCGCTCTGAGCCTTCGCTTGCTCAATCTTATAAAATGGGAAACATGGCCGCGTCAGCACCGCTTTGTCCCTAAAGCCCGCGTGACACGCATTCTAGGAAGTGTTTACTTTCTGCATGATGCTTAAAGAAAACTCGTCTTTTTTTTCCCAGTTATGTAACTACAATCTTTTCTCGGGTTTCAAAATGTAGCTGGTAATATTGTTACACACGCAAAACGAATAAGTACCTCTCATCGTTGATTTATATCGTATGCAAATTACGGCAAAGAAAATATCTTTTGTTGCGTAAGTAAGCGCATATGAGTCAAAGAGACAAAGACGATCCGCAGGAAAACAGGAAGTAAACTCATGAGGCCACATTCATAACAAAACGTACAAGAAACATCTAGAAAAATATCTCTCTATAGGAAGCTTTGCATTCTGTCGAGAGGCGGGTGTCTGCTGTCAGAAGCAGCACCACCGAAAGATCCAGGCTGCCATGACTTTCCTTTGCGAAACCCGCAAACTTTACAAGCTTCCAGCATGCCTCGAGCTCAGTGAAAGTTTTTTTTTTTTTTTCATGACGCTTCGTCAAGAGACTTTCCCAATATAAAGAACGGAATGGAGGTTCCCGAGCGGATGGTGGGAGACAATTCGTCTCGCCGGGATGCTGTTTGCTGCCGTTCGAAGTTAGCGCTGCTGGCCTCATCACAGTTCAACGAACGCCGATGTTTCTGTGTAGAGTTCTCACCTAATGATGCCTACTCCTCAGCCACCTACGCATCCGCATGCGTGTAGGAGGACGAGAACGCATCGCAGAGCATGTATGCTTAAGCAGCTCCTCCTAGCATGGCCCGTATCGCCGAAGCTGCAGCCAGAGCCAAAACCAAGGCCAGAACCAAAGCCATAGCGAGTGGGACAAAGGTAGTAGACTTTCGCCGAGCCTTTTCCCCCGCCTATTCCCCGTCTGTTGCGCGTGCTATCGCTCAACGCAGGCTGCGCCTGAACTTACGAGCTGCTTCTCGAATATTTACGTATCCAACTAACTTCGTACGCACAAAATGAACTGCTGAGTGCATTCAAGATGGTATGCCAGTTACAGTGGAACGCACTGTGACGCCGTATATGGCGGTGGTAAAACTTTTATTTCTCAAAGACACTCGGCTAGGCGCCAGGTGCATACGGAGGGAGCCTCCCACGACAGGACAAAGGGCCTGAAGCTCTCCGCCGCCTCGCGGACCTCCTGGACAGCCCGAAGTTGGTCTTGCAGTGAAGCACTTTTTAGCACTTTGTCCTAATGTTCCTTGTGCTTGGCGTAAGTGTCCCTCGATGCACAACCACACCATATCGTTCGAGTCTACAAGTTCACTACACTGTTCACACACATGCTGTCCGCCGTAGTCTGGGTCAATGTGCTTCGCGCGCCATGGGTTAGGATACGAGTTCGTCTGGAGCGAGCGTAATGTGGCCGACTGGCTACGCGTTAGTTTCTTATCTGGGAGGGGGAACTTTCATCTGCTCAGATAAAATGACCTACAGAGCTCGTTGTAAGTGATGAAGTTGATTTGTGGGGTTTAACGCCCAAAAACCAGCTCTTATTATGAGAGACGCCGTAGTGGAGGTCTCCGGAAATTTCGACCACCTGGGGTTCTTTAATGTGCACTGACATTGCACAGCACACGGGTCTCAACATTTCGCCTCCATCGAAATGCAGCCGCCGCAGCCGGGATTTGATCCCGCGACCTTCGGATAAGTGATGATATTTATATGTACAATAGGCACGTCTCAGCGAGATCTAAGATTGCAGTGTGGGCTCGAGACATCAATACCTCGCCGCACATTATAAAACCCATAAGTCTAGTCTGCAATTTATGAAACTTACGCGGTTTCATAAATTGGGACAGACTCGATATGTGGGGTAGCGTATAAGCTGACCCGTTTCATCGTTTACAAGATTACCGACGAAAAATGGCTGTGCTTGCCCCCATCGTCGTACAGTGACAGTTATACAGGTGCGCCCAAAAAAGGGTTCGCTCTTTAATAGTTCGGAATCTGCGTCCTTCATTGTCACGGCCACGTGACTGCGCATACTCTTGACTAAACTAGTAACACTGACAGCCCGAACTGCTCTGCGCGAACTAATAGTTACTCCTAATTATGTGTTCCCACTTGAATGTAATTACGAGATGAATAGTCGAGGGAATACGTAACGTATACTATTAGATTGATGATCCCTTCGCCACAGATATCTAGGATGACCACATTACAGCGCTCACGAAGATTCTACATGAGAGAGGTGCAGCCTTCGAAAATGAAGGTTGGCTGCAGCTCAGTTTGATTCCTAGGTCATATACCATTCCACCTCATTTCCCTTTCGTAAACTCTTTCGACCGCAGGATTGCTGCATAGAACGCTTGTTCCAGTCTCTGCAATTTTTCCAGTTTTCTTTTGGTGTTTGCTGAAGACGCCGTTTCCGCGCCTGCGGGATGGACGTGGACTCACCTGGGCCTCCGCCCACTCCCTCGACGTCGTCTGCACCTGGTGCGAGAAAGCGTTCCGGTGAGCCGAACGACGCCGACAGCGAGGACACGATCATATATTCTTCCGCGAGTGAGGAGAGCTCGTATGACAGCGACTTTGTGCCCGTCACAAGGCGTAAAGCAAAACGACTACTACTCATGGCATCTTCATCAAGTAAGACGCTCGAGCCCCCGGTTCACACAATTTTGTTTGTGCCGCTGACTTCTACTGATTGCCTGAACCGGCTGAATCGTCAGGCTACATCTGTGTCTCTTGAGGCTCTCGCCCCGGGTCAAATCTCTGATGTGAGGATTAACAGTCGCAAGAATGTCCTCGCTATAGACGTCAAACAGCGCAGTGCTCTGGATGTACTGAGCAACGTCAAGTTGTTGGGGAACATCAACGTACGTTCCTATATATTAGACGGCAAGAACTCCACGGCAGGTGTTATTTACGATGTCGACACTTCCATCAGTGAAAGCGACTTTCCAATTCTGATCAAGCCGGTTACGGAAGAACTCGTCATATTGCAAGCCCGTCGTCTTGGCAACTCCCGCTGTGTGAAGCTCATCTTTAAAGGGGAGAACTTGCCATCGCAAGTCAAAGTGGGTCATTTTCGGCACGCAGTGCGACCCTTTGTGCCAAGACCGCTTCAGTGCCGGAATTGCTTTAAGATGGGTCACGTTAGTGCCGTGTGTACGAACTCCGTCGTGTGCTCGCGGTGCTCAGAGCCGCACAGTACGGACGCTTGCCAAGCAGAGCACCGTAAATGCGGCAACTGTGATGGCCCACACGATGCGTCTTCAAAGGACTGCCCATATATGAAGAAGGAGATGCAAGTTTTGAGGCAAATGGTCAGAGATGGTTCGACCCACAGGGAGGCCGCTGCCAAGGTACGACGTCGGCATTCTCGTCGCCGGAGGCGTTCTAAATCTACGGCCAAGCCTACGGAAGCGCCTCTTCCACAATCTAGCAACCCACCACTGCAAGCTTCTGGGAGTGCCAGCAACACGCGTCCTAAGAACGACAGAGGTATCACTGCCCCGGCTGACGCGTGGCCGGCACTACCGACGAAAAATGCACCAGCAGAACCGCTGCACCGACCACCGAAAGTTACTTCGGAACGGCACAGTGGCGATAGTCATGACAAGGAAGTCGTAGCCATGGTAAAGGCTCTCATGAATACTCTTCGAGTGCTTCTCAGTAGCATCCACACGCCGGCTGCTCGTAGTGCACTCCAAATATTGGACGCGTTGAACCCGGTGCTGTCAAGCCTGGAGAACCACCATGGCGCCTCCTCCGCAGCCCTTCCGTAAAGCAGTCAAAGAAGCTTCGATTTTCCAGTGGAATGCCCGAGGTCTCAGACCCCGCATTTCAGATATTCGACCATTCGTATTTAGGCATCAGTTTCCGATTATTGTTATTTGCGAACCACGTCTTCACAGTGCAATACGGTTATCTGGTTATGAAGCTTTCAAGTCTGTTACTTTCAACGACTGCAGCAAAGTCATCATTTATGTCAGGTGCGATCTTACCTACATAGAACACGCTGTACCACCGGACGATAAAAACCAGTACGTGTGCTTGACAGTGAAGAGAAAGGACCTGACTTTCACGCTTGTAGGCGTATATATTTCACCCTCCAGCCGTTTAGACACTGTGAGACTTGGTGCACTTTTATCATCGACACCTGGGCCGTGGATTATAACTGGTGACTTCAACGCTCATCACCCATTATGGGGAAGCCAGAAGACGGATCGTCGAGGAAGGCGACTCTTTTCATTTGTATCGGACAATGAACTGCACTGTGTAAACGACGGTAGTCCTACGTTTCTTCGGGGACTAACGTATACCAGCTGCCTCGACCTGACGTTTGTGTCACAAAGCCTAATTGACAAGGTGCAGTGGTTTGCGGATATCGAAACCCATGGCAGTGACCACATTCCTACTTACATAACAGTCAACGGCCTGGGCACGACGCACAACACCCTTTCTCGACGCATCGACTGGACACAGTACAGGTTGCTCACAGAGCAGGGTTGCGAAAACAATGCAGAGGCTACCCTTGACAATCTGGAAGACCTAATCAGAAACGCAGCTCGAGACGCTGCCTACGATTTTTCACCGACGAAAAAATTTTGCGAACATGACGTGGAATTGGAGCGACTCCGAGCAATCCGTCGTCGAGCTGAACGGCGGTATCGGCGCACTAAGTCGATTTACGATTTAAGAGAGGCAAGACGGGTACAGAAGAAGATTAAGCGTCGTATAAACGCTCTACAGTCTCTCCGCTGGAAAACGTTTTGTGAGTCGCTTGACCCACACAAGCCTACATCTCAGATATGGCGAGTTGTCCGCGGCCTGCGAACATCACCACAACAGCGTCACTCGTTCAAGTGCCTTGCTCTCCACCAAGGGCGTCGTGAAATCGAGGTAGCCGAAGATTTCTGTACTAGGATTGCCAATCAAGGGCCCACTTTCACCTCAAGTAGCCAAAGAAGCACGCCAGTCCCAAGAGACTCCAGGATGGACAATCTGTTCTCCTTGCAGGAGCTTGAGGCAGCATTGGCTGCATGCAAGCGTTCTTCATCACCTGGACCTGACGGTATAAGCTACATGAAGATCAGCAACCTCGGTCAAGCAGGTCGGCGTGCCCTTCTGGCCATATACAACGACTCGTGGCGCCATGGTTTGATTCCTTCTTCGTGGAAGTCCAGTCGCCTTGTCCCTCTGCTCAAAGCAGGTAAATCTCCTCTCGAGTTGGCCTCCTATCGCCCCATTGCACTGGCTAGCTGCCTCGGAAAGGTGATGGAGAGGATGGTGCTGACTCGCCTCGAGTGGTATCTGGAGCACTACGACATATACCCTGATGCTATGGCTGGTTTTCGCCGCGGACGGTCTTCTATTGATAACGTCGTGGACCTTGTCTCATCTGTCCAACAGGAAAAAAGCCTAAAAAGACTATCCGCGGCAATATTTTTGGACGTGAAAGGCGCATACGACAATGTATTGCATGGATTCATCCTGGATGCGCTGGGGAATGTTGGACTAGGCGGGCGTGTCTACAAATGGATCTGCAGCTACTTGAAAGACAGAACTTTCTTTGTACAAACAGAGGATGGTGCCACAACGCACCATTGCACCTTTCGTGGCGTGCCACAAGGCGGGGTCCTGAGCCCCACACTTTTCAACCTTGCACTCCTTGGCCTCGTCGATGCACTTCCACAGTCTGTCCGTCTTTCTATATATGCTGACGACATTTGCATCTGGGCGTCAGGTGTGACACGTGTGCATGTACGGGCCCGGCTTCAGAGAGCGGCCACACTAACCTCGAAGTACCTTCATGAAAGGGGACTCGAACTGTCATCTGAGAAGTGCTCGTTAGTTGCCTTTACACGCAAGGACATGGAACGCTACGTAATTAGAATTAACCGACAGGCCATCATGTATGAGAAGGCACACCGATTCCTCGGAGTAATAATAGACCGCGACCTGTCTTGGAGCCCTCACACTTCCTATATGAAAAGGAAGTTGACGAATATCACCCACGTGCTCAGGTTCCTTGCGGGAAAATCGTGGGGTGTATCTGTACGAGCGATGCTCCAGCTTTACACCGCGTTATTCCTTGGATTCATGCACTACAGCCTACCAGTGCTGGGCGGAACACGTAAAACTAATGTGCGCGTTCTCCAGTCGCTTCAAGCTCAAGCACTGAGAATATGCCTTGGACTGCCGAAGTGTGCATCCACAGCAGCGACAGTCGTCGTCGCACGTGATCATCCAATCACAACATATCTTCGTGTGGATGCTCTACGAGTACACCTAAGACATCTCGCCCGAATTCCATCGCACCACCTAGCCTCTCTTCCCGTTTCTAGGCCACACTCCGAATTCAGCGCCATTATTGCTGCTCATCGTGCAGTCCTACCATCGGGTTTCACGCCTCCAGCAAGGCCATCATTACCATTGTGGTGCCTTCATCCCCTCGAAGCGCTCCTGACCATTCCCGGAATTAAAAAGAAAAACCACATGTCAACTTTAGCCTTACAACAAGCCACCCTAATGTTCCTGCATGAGCAACACAGCGGACGCCTTCACGTTTACACGGATGGGTCAGTTTCCTCTGTGAGCGCGTCAGGAGCAGTGATCATTCCAGCCAAGTCTGTCACCATACAATTCAAGACGTCCCACTTCACAACTTCGACAGCTGCAGAACTCGCCGCAATTCATGCAGCGGTAGAAGTCATAATTGCAGAACCTTCCCATGCATGGTCCATATTCACAGACTCCAAGGCAGCTCTTCAATGTCTGATATCGCCATTTCGTCATGGACCCCACGAGCAACTGGTTGCTGACATAAGAATTCTTCACCACCATGCCGTCGAGCAAGGACACAACATCACGTACCAGTGGATACCGGGGCACTGTGGGATCAACGGCAATGACCTTGCTGATAAATCCGCCCGATCTGCCCACGATGATAACCACTGTAGAGCAATACCATTCTCCAGGACCGACGCATCTGCAAGGCTTCAATCCCTAGCACGTGAACTTACGCGCGCACAGTGGGATTCGTCAGATTTCACCAATGCTCGTGTACGTAGTTTGCACCCAGACCTTAAGTTCCGCCTTCCCTCAGGAATACCTCGAGCTGAAGAGACACTTCTTCGTCGCCTGTGGCTTGGCGTTGCCTTCACAAACGCCTACTCATTTCGTATTGGAATGGCAAACGACGCTATGTGCGAGAACTGCGGCTGCGACGAAACGATCTCTCATCTTCTGTGTGAGTGTCCCCGTTTCAGTGGCCCCAGGAGAGAACTTACCTCTGCTCTAGACAGACTTGACAGGCGCCCTTTGTCCGAGCAACGAGTCTTGGGACACTGGCCATGTCCATCGTCAGCACGGAAGGCGCTCAACGCGTTGTTGCGATTTTTACGGACGAGTGGCCTAAGGGACAGACTTTAAGCAGTGTCGCGTTTGTGTTCGTGTGTTTTTTTTTCTCTTTTTCTTTTTTCTTGTCGTGTCTCCTTTCTCCTATCTTTCAGTCCCCTTACCCTTCTTCCCCTGCACAGGGTAGCCTGCCGGTCTCAGCACTGGCTAACATCCCTGTCTTTCCTCCTTTCTCTTCCTCCTCCTCCTCCTTTCGACCGCAGATGCAATAGACTAAATACAATCCATGAAGAGACCGCGAACAAAACAAAGATCCATGTATGGGCGGAACAATCAGTACAGCCTCAGCGTAAGCTTAAAGGACGGTTTTCTAAGCTGTTGCCGCGCCTTCTTTGAGTGCGGTTAATGCAAGTGCTGAACAGAAAAAGTCATAGTTTAATACGTGTGCATTTACGAAAACACAGCCAGGCGTTCTTTATTATCCTGGAAATACGTTGTCAACAATATTCAGTTTTGTACGTGGGCTCTATGTCGTTCATAAACAGAAATTTCTACGTACGGCTATAACAAGGCTGTAAAAAAAACGGGGATCCCAGCCGTTTGTTCACTTCCGTCAGGCCATGAAAGCGGCTGCGCTAGCTGGACCATAAAGAAAGCTATGTATACGGGCTAGTGATGACGTTGTGTTACGACATATCCTGTGATATCCGGGGAGCTGTAAAGCGGCTGCTTTGCCAGGGCCATATAAGAAAGCACACGCCGTGGTAAGAAAGAAAGGGTTGTGGCACAGCCTGTTTGGAAGCATAAAACACCCCATTATTGTGCAATTCATATGACGTCATAAACAAAGCTTTATTATGCTTATGTCAGGTACCCGTAATCTGGAAAACGTCCAGCCACTGCGTCTTGTCGGAGACAGACCCCCTTGTTTACGTTTGCTCTAGCCGCATTCACTGTCCGACGATCTTTGATCAAATGAAACAGTTAATCACCAACGCGAACGAGGTTCTTCTACAACTACCCGTTCGTCGTTGATTACCTCGTGGTTTGTAAAGTATGCCAGAGCAAAGAATGTACAAGTTGAAGGTAGACTATCGCACTCTCTTTTTTTGCGGTACGCCTATATTATTTAAATTATCGCCGTGCCCCTTTTATCAGCGTAGAAATATTAGTTTGTATTAGTCGTGCACTGTATAAGCTGTTATCGTGTTGTTATGTGGGGTTTAACGTCCCAAAACCAGCTCTGATTATGAGCGACGCCGTAGTGGAGGTCTCCGGAAATTTCGACCACCTGGGCACTGACATCGCACAGCACACGGGCCTCAACATTTCGCCTCCATCAAAATGCAGCCGCCGCGGCCGGGATTCGATCCCGCGACCCTCGGATCTGCAGCTGAGTACCATAGCCACTAGACCACCGTGGCGGGGCGCTGCATAAGCTGTTTGACAGCCAAGTCATCGCATAAACAAGCTTTACAGCATTAATAAGAGAGAGAGCGTGTGTGCGTGTGTGTGTGCGCGCGTGTGTGCTGGCCGAACAGCCGCAGCTAGCTGCACATTTAGCTGGATAGAAGGTAGGAGAGGAGTCAGCGGGTGAGAGACGAAAGGAACGAAAACGCTCCTGTTTTCTGCGCTTACGCGTATATAGAACGTAACCATTGATCACTTCTGTGGCTTTACGAACCGAAGCCACGCTACAATTATGTATTTAAGAGCATGCTGTAGTTGGAGAGACTGCAGAATAATTTCGACGATTTTTGGATTGTTTATCATGCCCGTAAATCAAAATAAACGGGTGTTATTCAATTTCTCCCCCAACTAAGTGCAGCAACCGCGGCCGGAAATCCAACCCACGTCCTCCTATTTAGCAGCGCAGCACCTTAGCCGCTAAGCTATCACGGCTGGTAATGTAAGCACCCCGCGCGTGCGTGCATACATAGTGCATCGTACAAGATACACACGCGCTGTGAGCACGAGCCACGTCCTACACCTATGGGTGGCGCGGTCGCCGACATGTGTCTGCAGCGGTCAACATTTCTGTAAGCAAACAGCGTCTTTCAATAAAGGTTCCTTCTGCTCGATGCAGAGCTCACCGTTACACGTTGCAGCTATGCACTCGGTACGTCAAGCCTGCCGTGTAATGAGGACTAGTTTTACAAATAAACCTTAATGCGGGTGCTCAGATAAACATAACTATCGATTCTTCCGTCTTAAGCCTGATGTTTTCGTCAACTGTCCGCAAAGCGATATCCCGCACTGCTCATTTCCCGCGTCGGAAATTGAGATGACCGACGGAAAATGACGCTGCCACAGTGGTCATCATGCCTTCACGCTGGGCTCTGTAATACCTAACGGTGACACACTGTTGTTTCATAAGAAGACTTCAGTAGAGCTTTTGCTCCTCCCTATAGCGTTCACAGGCGACTGCCCTTTATTCCAGGCTGACTGCGGGGACCAGGCTGTGTTGTGCTTATACACCGGAGAAAGGAAACCTCCGGGGTGGGCTTTTTCTAAGTTAAAAAATTTTTCCCATCTCTTGTTTCCACGGCCGCCAATCCGTTCTTGCGTATAGCATCTATTTCCGGAGTCGCGGCGCAGTCTGTTTTGACGTGGAAGTGTGCTTGCTCGGAAGGCGAAATTGATTGTGCGAAGTATGAGTTCGGGCCGTCCAGTGTTGGTATCCTTTAGCAACGCTTCTGCGCCGGTCTGAGGATGTCTGTTTATGTTTTGGCTTTATATTTATGTTTACTTTCCTTGCGATTTTCGCGTTCCTCCAGTTTCTTTGAGCTTATCAAAGATAGCTTCACTTTATTCGACGGCTTTGTTTCGCCTGTCCGTCACTTGGACGTAGGAACTCCAAAGGTTGGGGCCCTTGCGAGGCGCACTATTCCATATTTGCGATTGGGGAAAAAAAGAAATTGCTGGCACGTCTATCACTATCCTCGATACGCGCGATTTAAACGAAGTTGTGGCTCTTTTCCATTCCACTGCTGTTACAAAATTGAAGTTCTCGCCTACTCGTTCCAACACCGTTGCTGATAGATTGAAATGTGTTGGCTACGTGGAGCAGTACCTATAATAGTTTTCTCGAATTACGTCTCCAAACATATAGCATACTTCTTAGAGAGCGATTGGATTTAGTTTTAGCTCTTCTCATTTTCGACCACACTCATAGCCCTGACTTATTTGTCCACGGTGGCACTTCACCGAAGGAAACGCTTGACTGAGCTTTCTTTTTTTTCCTCTCTCCCTCACGAGATCGCAAGCTTTAATGCCTTACTTGCCTTAAAACTTTGTTTAAAGTAAAGCGCGATCATTAATGAAGTAAGTGCTCGAAGTTTTTGCTTTACACCCTCCACATTAACTCGGTTCTGTCGCTTAATTAGTATGATTACCGCTGCACAGCTATCACGTTGCCCCAAAGAACAAGAAAAAAAAAGAAAAAAAAAGCGAGCGGAAGGTCGAGGATAGAAATTCACGGAGGTTAACCAAATGTGTTTGCTCCTGTTCTTTATTTTTCTCCAAAAATGAAAGAAAGTAGACAAAGGTACGAAAAGAAGAAAAGGCGAGGAACAAAAAGGTAGCCACCAATGGTACACATGCGGCCTTCCATTATGAGTACGATCGATCATTGAGGCCAGTAGATTTTGAAACCAGCAGCAAAAGTATGCCATCGTCTTACTTGCCAACTCGTATTTATTCTATCGTCATTCACGTTCCAGGTGGCTGAATTTCGGCTTCGAGCAAATGCACACACTTTCTAGGAGCTGCCCTCCTATGCCTCCTGTGCTGGGTTTTTCTTTTCTTTTTTTTTCTTTCCTTGGGATTCACTCGAACGTTCACTGCAGGATGAACGTCGAGCGCGCAGAAACAAGTAAAAAGAGACCAGCAAAAAATTAAAGAAATAAGAGAGGTGAAAAGCACAAATTGCAACGAGGTTAAGAGCCTGGTCGGATTTTCCATATGGACGTATGAGGCCAGAAAAGATGAGGAGAAAAGAATTAAAAACTTCTACCCGCTCGCTATAAATTTTCGTCCAGTTTCGAAGATTTCAATAGACACACTCGTGCATTTAGTGGAGTTCGCGCCGAAGAAGGCTGAGACGAGGGTCTAGAATTCTTGTTTCCTTGAGGAGAAAGCAGTCAGTTTTTGCCGATCGAGTGGTGTGCGGAGTAGCTTTCATTTTGAATTTAAGACGTCTACGTACAGTTTGTTCTGGATTGCTGGCCATTCTGATGACGTAAAAGTTGGATAAGTGAGGTCGGTGGAAGCCATAGGCAATAAGTGAGAGTCTATTAGTTCAGTTCCTATTTAGGCTACTTCGCAGACCATGTAGCGTCATCTTTTTCTTTCGTTTTTTGGTCGGTATTTTTCGTGACAGGCTTACGGCTTTTCACGACGGGTGGTAACTTTCGACAGAGTGCCCCGCCACGGTGGTCGGCTGCTGATCCGAGGGTCGCGGGATCGAATCCCGGCTGCGGCGGCTGCATTTCGATGGAGGCGAAATGTCGAGGCCCGTGTTCTGTGCGATGTCAGTGCACGTTAAAGAACCCCTGGTGGTCAAAATTTCCGGAGCCCTCCACTACGGCGTCTCTCATAATCAGAGCTGGTTTTGGGGCGTTAAACCCCACATAACAACAAACTTTCGACAGAGTACTTCGCATACGCGAACGGATTAGTTTTGGTACGAGTCCCAGTGATTGGCTTCTCGTGTCTCATGGAGCCACATAACGGCGTTATGAGATTCTTCCTGGTAGAACAAGAAACGTGCATGAACATGGCACTTTCCTGGTGGAAGAGGGATCGCGCGTTAACGCAGGAACAGCTAGTTCGGTGACATTTCACCGTCTTTTTAGTTAATCACCTGGCAAGATATAGAAAACTTACACAGTGGGAGATAAATCGACTACTTTCGCAAAACAGTGGTTGTGAGCATTCCGTAGAAAGCACAGTATTCCTCGGTCTCTCCGAGAAGGCCCATCAATCTGTATTTAGCACACTTAAAGGCTTGGCGTTGTGGGTCCCAACGCATGCCAGATAGTTCGGATTCGTCAAGTGAAAGAACGAGCTATGTCTTGTTTTATAGGAGAGGTTGAAATTTTCCATGCGTTTAAGTACCATCCATGATTTCGCAACAGCTTATCATGAATACCTCCCCGCCTTCCCTCCCTTTGCTCTCTCTCTATGTATCTTACTTTATATAAGCTGTTCTGGCGTACGTACATCCCGCAAGCTTTCTGTAGGCATAGACCTATTCCTAATAAGATGTTTAAACAAAGAGCTCGCAGGCATGTTCCCTTAAGCCTTGTCACTTCTAAATGACCTAAAACAGTATTACTCGCAAAAGTATCGTAACATCGAATCCATATAGCCAGCAGGAGTTAATCATAATGAATAAAGACCTGCGGGTTTCCGCAGAATTCATTTGCCATGAATAAAACCGTGTAAGATAGTCAAGTATATTTTGAGGAATCACATGGCAAAAAGATGCAAAGCAAGGCTGAAGGTGACGGAAACATCGATGTCAGGCCTCTCCTGAACAAGAAGTGGCCCGCGCGTATCACATCTGTCTTGTAATGCAACCTGACGATGACAACGGTATGGGATATTCCCTTAGGCGGCAAGCGAGGCGACGATTAAAGGGATTGTTAACCATCCTTCATCGATTTCCTGTTGTTTATCGTAATAGAAAGAGTACCGTTCGATGTGTGGAGGCTTGTAGTGGTTTCGCTTGAAAGTCAGTAGAAGTTTTTAATTCGAGATTCGCGGTCACTCCATCTGCTTGTGTAGGGACGCTGGCAACACTGGTTACTGGCTTACTGCAGTATCCATCTAAAAATGAATACTCTCCGTCTCAAAGGAACGCTACTAGATTTGCGTAAAGTGTAATTTTAAGGAATAAATTTTTCGCTTTCAATCAAGATAAGTGAAGCCGCATGGGTATTCCTCGCCTTTTTCTTTTACACATGCAGTTGCATGGCGCCATCCATCAATCTTCCACGACTTTCGCGACTTACAAGTTATAGATATTGTCCTTTTCTTTATGAAATACAAGCATGCTCGTTTCCGTCAATATAAGAAACATTCCTTCAATTTTCAGCACAATTGAAAAGAAAGAAAGAAAAACATATTCCGAGCGGTAGAGAGTCCCCTTAAGATACACAGTTACCGAACGTCTACTCAAGATACAGGTAGTTAGATGAAATATATCAAACTCAATTCACATGCATGGGATCCGCTTCTGGCTCGTAAAAAGCCTGTTATAAGAATATGGCTGTCATATTTTTACGCAATTAATTATCAGTGGAGGATACCTGTACAGCCGAAATCAATTGAGGGTTCTCGTCCATCACAAGTTACATGTTTGTGCTTAAACTGCGTGTCGAAAGCACACAGGGGTCATACACGGGCAATCACGTGTTCTTTTCACTGAATAGTCGATCAATGTCAGAAACAGTCGGAATTCTGATTTCTCCTTTCTTTTTCTTTTGTTTCCGTCTATTTAAAATTTTTCTTGTCGTTGGGGAGACAACGCAATAGCTCAGTAATGTGCGAACGCTGCACATGTCGCCATGCATACTCCTAGACTTTGTAATTTGAGATGCTTAGTAGTTCCAGGAAAAATGCAAACGTGAGGGGCTTTATTTTCTTTTTCTTTTTAGTTGAGTTTTATTCGTGCAACATCCCATCGGCTTGGGGGCAAAAGCGCTTATCCGCTTTTTATCCGCTTTTCCCGGTTATCCGCTTTTTTGACTCCCAAGTTATTTGAATAGGAAAACCGAATAACCATAGTGACCAGTTATTCGGTTGTTTATTCGGTTTCTATTACCACAATATTCGCATATTCGAATAACCAGATGTCATATTTCAGTACTGGCGCCGCAAATTTCTATGTCCGAATAACCGGTTAATAAAACCAGACATATCCTGTGTATCCATTTCCTCAAAGTCGAACAGCTTGATAACCGGTTTTCCTGACTGAATCGGCGGTTTAACACGCACATTCAAGAGATGTTGAGTACTTCACCGTCATACCATAAATGGTGCTCAACCCCCGCACCCCTTTCCTGGCGCGTGTACACGTGCTGTTTGTGTACACATGCGGAAAAGCAAGCGCACCTTCTCACAGTCAGCTGCGCTGTGTGCAGTTATCACTGGCTTGAACACGAAACAGCAAATGGCGACCTCAGGAGGTGTGTTTCCGGCAAATTTCTCAACTATAAGCCGAGAGATCGAAGCTGACTGTTCCCACTGAATGACGCCACCTTTCGCTGTGCGCACACGTTTACCTAAATAAATAAATAAATAAATAAATAAATAAATAAATAAATAAATAAATAAATAAATAAATAATGCATTAACTAGTTGCTTACGAGTTCCTTGATGTTACTGCGTACGTGACTAGTAAGCTGTAAAATTCAAATTTGGGGATTGTACCCGCCAGAAGCGTAGTATAGGGCTATGGGCAAACAGTATAGTGGGCGATTCGGAAAAGTAATTTGGACCTGATGGGGTGGTTTAACGTGTGCCCAAATTTACAGAGGACGTTTTCGCGTTTCGATAAAGACGGCTGCCGTAGTTGGGTATCCAACCAACGCCTTCCTGCTAACAGTGCGACGCCACGGTTGCTAAGTAACCGCGGCCCTGTCAGGTCGGCTGCTAGCGCTGGCGTGAGTCAGAAAGGGCCGCCCTATAGTACTTGACCGAATAGTACCGAGCGTATAATCTTCAAAAAAAAAATATTCTTCGCTTGAGACTGAAACGGCAACGGCACAAGCTCGCCAAGCACTTGAATACTCTTTTTTTTTTTTTGCCACCATTCTCAGCAGTAACAAATAAAGGGGGCAATTTGTTATTTACTATCATTATTCGCGTACGCACCGCTCAAAATCAACCAATTACGCTAGGGAATCGACGTAAGATGCGCTATCAATAAATTTCGCTGCCCTTCACAGAGCGTGCACATTCGACCTCTTAAATATCTGACGTAAAGCTATGGTCGGGATACGCAACCTCGTGTTCCGTAACTTCTTACATCGTAACCTTTACACCTCTTAGTTTCAAAACAGTTTTAGTTACTTTGAGCACCATGGCGTTCGATGAAGAAATCGTACATTGAGAACACAAATATCATAAAACTTATGAGTCGCTGAAGAAGACTCACATTTGTAGTGGGCTGTACGAGAGCGGCAAACTTCTAAATAACAGCCTCGCCATGAGCTTCGGCCACTTTCGCTGCCGTGGGCGCGCAAAACTTTTGCTTTGTACTTTAAATACAGAACGACCTTCGTCAATTCGTGGCAAACTGAGTCCGAGAAAAAAAAAAACTGCGCAGGCAATTCATCGCTTCTTCGCATATCGCGTACAACGCGCTTCTATAGACACACCTAGTGAGGTATAGCATGCCTGACCTTGCATTACGCTTCTGCATGCAGATTCTAACATCTCACGAATTTTTTTTCTTATTGTGCTTACGAGGCGCTGTCAATACTTAGAGGCTAGTAACCGAGCCGGACAGAGCCGCATAACCGGTGAACAGATCCTTCTAAAGAGAGATAAATGTCCTTCGACCGAAGCGCGCAGTGCATTAGAAAAACTAGTATAGAAAAACGACAGAACAGAACAATAAATACGCGCCACCATGTCTCGTCTCCGAGATTACGGCTAAACGGGAAACTGTTCCTCTGCGTATGGCTTAGGGGTGTTCTCGCAGCTGCATACATAAATTCTTCCGTATGCACAGCGATACGAAGCCTCGTCTGCCGTATTAGCGATGTGTGCGCGCATTTTCTTTGTGCTTCAAGGTGAGATGCTGCATTTACTTGGACATTCCCCTTTACCTTCAATCCCCTCTGCGCCGCACTAGTTTGACACCTCCTCTACCCCCTCCACTGTACCCACAATAGTTTTGCCCTGCAAAGGCACTAGCTGTGCTCTGCAAAGAGGTAAGGACAGAAGCCGGTGAATTCCTGGAGCTTTCCTGAAGGAAAAGCAGCGAGACCACTTTCGAAGCGCGGTGAAGTGGTGCAGGCAGAGCTCCAGAGGGCTTGCGTGCATTGCGCGCGTGCAAACATATCTTAGATTCGCGATGATTACATTACTTCTCGGAACTCTTAAGTCGCGCCGAAGGCTCGCACTTAGAGCCAGCCTATCTGCAATGCTAATTTGACGGGCTGTGTAGTACGAGCTCGCAACTTGACGTGTTCGGATCCCAGCAAATCAAGTTGAGTGCGCGATCTCCGAAATAAAATATAGTGATAACACTGGCCCACACTACACAGTCGCCTTGACATATACGTCCACAGCCGTTTTAGCGACGTAACAAAAACCACGACTAATTTCGAGAAGAGTACTTCGAAGAAAGGAGATCTGCCCAACAGCTTAAATTATCCTCTGCATTGGGAAACCTTAGCAGGAAAGCTTGTTGGGAATATTAAATAAGAACAGACAGGAATATTGCTCTAATTCAACCTTGAACCAATACACACTAATGAGCTTTCAGTCCGCGGGTCCAGAACAAGGGAATAAAAGCGCATCGCCATGTAGTTAGGCCTCACGTATTCGTTAAGTGACTTGACGCGTTCCAGGAGGCTACCGGTACATTAAGAGAAGTTTCAGCGCTACCCTGTTCAGGAAGAACTGCTCGCACACTTTCACTCGTACCTTCCCGCGCCTTAGATGCGCAACAGCTCAATCTTCATAAAACTGCACCGCCGATAACGAGGTTTGGGGTTCGACACAGGGTGCAGAAGCCCTTATTAATGGATGAGAGAAAACACTGACTCACTTCGATTCAGGTGCGTGTCCCAAAACCACACGTGGTTTAAATTAATGCACATCCTTATAACTACATCTAAGTTTTTACTCTGAACACACTTAAATTATTTTTTTCTATTAGTTGATACACCATTTTACGGTGAAACTTCGCGTTGCCTCGGTAACTCAGAGTCTCTTAGAAACATTCTTAGAAGGACAGAACTTTATTTTTGACGAACTACCCAGTACGTCCGCTTGATTCTACTTCAAAACCTGCTCAAGTAGTAACTGCATTGTAATTGTACAGTACAATAATCGTCTTAACATTTGGTGTTTGCACAATCAGAAAAGTACGAAGACTCCTCTTTCCGATTTTGATGGTTTCCTTCTTAAATGGTATCTCCTTTAATTCAGCATCCACTTCAAAGTGCACTGTTCGGAGTTTGCTGCGTCGTTTCTCTCGTGCAAAACGCTGCAGCGTTTGAAAGTAAGCAGCAAGGCTTAACTCAAACAAAGGAATACCACCCTTTGCTTGTACAAACACAGACTTTTCTTTTTTCTTAAATGGCGCTTACACAAGCCCACCGAAGTGAAATGTTTGTGACGCATCTGTAACCATGACGCTTTTTTTTTTCTTGCGCTGACGAGTAATCGCTCGGTTTTATTCCGCCCCCATATATATATTTTTTTCAATGAGCAGTTTGCAGGATTTCCTGGAAACAAGACAATGACCCGTTTTATCTCAGCATCTGGACGAAATGGAAAGCTCGCCTTCACGTTTCCGGTATCTGAACACCCCACCATACTGCGAAGATTTTTCGTCTCCACGATTTCACAGGAAAAGAAAAGTAATTTCTTTTTACGTAAAGCCGTTCGCGTTAACAGACGTTCTTCAAATATTATTTCTACTGTAATCAGAAACAAACTGAACCATATTCATGGGCGTACGCAATTTTATACAAAATATACCGCGATATATAAACGCCGTTCCATTTACTATAGCGTCTGGCAGATACGGTGACAAATACTGGGCTGGTTCGCGGTTGTTCGCTTTTTCACATTTATTTGAATAATCACTACAAGGTTTGCCTGACGTCTAGCGTTCTGGTTTGCTTACACTGTTTGCGCTTGTTCATCCGTCTAGCGAAGCTTTCGAATTCAGGTTGCTCAAGAGAAACTTCAAGAACATTTTGTCCCGTGTCGAAGCTCTAATTGACAGGGCAATTCTTGCGGATGCTTCTCTTTCTTGTTCTTGTTCTCTATACAAAGTGAGACAGAGAGAGAGAGAGGGGGGGCTAGCAACAGCGAAGGAAGGAGGCACGTAAGCCTGCAGTGTACACAATAACATAGAACGAAATAAAAGATATGAGAGCCGTTCGTAGAAGCTGGCACCGTGCAGTCTCCACGAACTGTCATGTTTCGGCTGCCCAATTAAAAATTTAACAAGGGCTTTAACAGAAATCGGGATTTCCAAGCCAAGGACCTGCAGGTGTAACTCGGCTGCTGAATTATCCCCCTAGTACGGTAGGCCCTGAACAGTGATGCCGACGGTTTAGTAAATAAAGAATAGAGTTGGTGCACGTGTGTGGAGGATTGGGTGGGGGCGGAGGAAGGAGCGACGAAAAGCAATGCTGCTCGCTAAGCGCCCCCGTGGTCTGCTCGTACGCGGGCTACAAAGCCGAGGTTCTCACGCGCAATATGCTTTTAAATGGACACATAAGTGGTTTGTATTGATCACTCATTCTTCACGAAGCTTATCGAGATTAATCTCGCTTTTTTTTTCTTTTTTCTACTTTTTGCTACAAACGTGAGAAGAGGAAATCAAAGGTCAAAGCGTCGTGTTAAGGCGAAAGGGTTGCGTGTCTCACGAGAAGGGGACCTTCAAAAGATGGTGGGGAGAAAAATGCGGTACCAAAAATGTTGCAACGAGATTCGGCACAAAACAACTAAAACTGGCGTCTCGTTCACTTGGTTTATACAAAAACCGGCATTGAAGCGTAAGAATGAAGACCAGCGTTACTGATAGGCCGAGAGGTCAGTAATTTCCCATGCTTGCCGCTTACGTCACGATTAAAGACGGTAAAATAAAATGTGGTTCGTATCCACATTGGTCGCTCGAGTATGAGCCACACGTGGCTAAATGCCGTGTCAGTCATTTGCATCTCTTTGCACGTCCTTGTGTGTGTCATTTTTGTATTTGCTATTAAATTTTCGAACTCATCTACAGCCAAACTCGGTGGTGGAGCTGGCGAGCCAGCGACGGTCTCATTTTTTATGCAAGCGAAAATGCTAAACACCTGTGCATATTCTCCGACCACACGCATTCGAGAAACTCAGGTGGTCGAAATTTCCGAAGCCGCCCCACCCCTCCACTAGAGCATGCCCCATATAATCATTGTAGTTTTGGGATATAAAGCCCTCGAAAACATTAAGTTTGGGCTGCCCCTCGATGAATTCAATTTCGCTAAATGACATCGCCTTTATAAACGTGGGCTTCAACTTGTACAGCTAAAAATATAGCGATGGCAAGATCAAACCTCTGACAGCACTCGGGGTACACAACCCGGCCGCCGTGCTCGGCGACGGCATCTTGACGGGAACGAAATGCAAAAGGACACCCCTACATTTGCATGCCCTCTGAACAACCTCGGGTAGTTACTGTAGAGTCCTCCACAACGGGTTGTGCGTAAATGTTCATCATATGTTATATCATTACAGATACGATTAGAATTTCTATTGGACATAGTTAACCATAGGCTACCCTTAGACACTGCAACATACGTCTTCCCCCTGTTAATCACACCCACTCGGCATCGCTACCCTCAGTCTTTAAGACCAATAGGTGTTTCAACTTTGATTCATTCTCCTATTTTTCTCTGAATAATATGTATAATGCTCACCCTGCTTTGACTTCTTGTCTTCAGTATCTCATAAATAATACTCTATGCTTTTAGCAAGGACTGATACTTTCGACACTCTTTTCCACAAACAATAGCCGACTGTAATAAACTAACCGAAGCCTGTGACCTGTACACCCTTCCATCTGTGTAAATACTCTTCTTCTTTCATAACCCGTTTATACTTGTATCATGACGAAGTTGTTCAATTGCTCTTAAAATAGTCTTATTTATTTATTTATTTATTTCCAAATACTGCAGCCCAATGCAGGGCTATTGCAGGAGTGGGTTACATGAATACACCAGGAAGAATAACAGCAACATCACAACAATATCATCACCTCCTAAGCACAACCGGGTACAGAATGAGACAAAAGACAGTAATGTCATTCAAATGACTCCAAAAAATCTGATATGTTCATTTCACGAACAGAACCAGGTAGATCATTCCAGTAAGCAATAATCCTTGGAAAAAAACTGTATTTGAACATGTTAGTACGTGCAAAAAAAGGCCTTATGTTAAGATTGTGACCACGTCTAGTTGGCAGAGCACTAGCATACACGATATAATTGTCATTAGATAGCCGGCTTGACGAGTGAACAAAAGAGTGCAACAGTTTTAAAGAGTCGATATCACGCCTAGTGCACAATGGTGATAATTTCAAAGATTTCATTGCAGATGAGGGCGAAAAATCATGGTCATATCGATGTGAAATGAAACGAACAGTTTTCCTTTGGACAGATTCGATTTTTTCCACATCACATACTTTGTATGGATTCCACACGCACGAAGCGTATTGTAATATAGGGCGAATCAGTGTTTTGTACATAAGAAGTTTGGTGGATTTCGGAGATTTAGATGACGTACGTCTTAAGTAACCTAGTTTTTTAATAACGTTATGATAAACGAAATTGTGTAAAAGAAACATGTTTCATGTTTGATTCATTCTCTTATTTTTCTCTGTATAATATGTATATTGCTAACCCTGCTTGGACTTCTTGTCTGCAGTATCTTATAAATAAATACTAGTCTATGCTTTTATGATAAGTATCGATATAATCACGGACTGACAACCTAGTACAGAAAGTATGTTCCTTATAGTAAAGATTTTGGTTAAATAGTTTGTTGGAACACACTTTTAGTATAACTAAGTGTGAAATGAATTATCGGTGCTCAACGCGCTTTTTTTCTATTTTAAAATTTCACATTCTATTCGGTATTCGAGGTTCGATACTTGTATTCAATTGAAGTAATTACCTGATAAAGCACACAGTCGTCGGCGTGGAGACGAACTTGGGATTTAATATTGCTGGGAAGGTCATTTATAAAAATCAAAAATAACAAGGGACCCAGAACGGAGCCCTGTGGGACACCAGACATAACTTTTACTGCTGAGGATGATTCGTACTTGAATGAAACGAATTGAGAGCGCGAGTTTAAAAAGTTTACTATCCAGTCGACCAATTGCGGATTTTTTAAAATTACATCTAGTTTACCAAGAAGCTTGCTGTGAATTACGGTGTCGAAAGCCTTACGGTGCTGTGAATTACGGTGCCTATATATGCACTAGATCTTGCAATGAAGTGCCGGTGGGAGATTTCACTTGTGCATAGTTGAACCATAAGGATTCGTAGCGTGCGCGTTAACTAAATTAATCCGGAACTCGGCACGATCTACGATGAACCTCCCGAGCTTCGCCCAGTCATCATCATTCGCTCCGTGGATATGCTGTAATTTTTTTTTACCTCAGTTGCCACTTAACTCTCCAGAGAGGCAGTAAAGCGGCTGCAGTTAGCGACAGTCATTACAGTTTTACTTTGTCGCTATCTACATCTCAGGCCCGAAACCCCTGTACACGATACAGTGCTGCGCAATATATTTTATGTCGGCAAACGCTGCCTTCAGTCTTTGTTTTCGATTCGTATTTCGCAACGCCAATCCCACTTTTGTCTTCCACGTGTGGACCATTTTATATATATTTTATTATAAACTTTCTTGTGCTTGTTCTCATTATGAAATGTGTTTTGTTCAGTGCTGGCCTTCATCCTGTATTTTGAAACGCCATTACTTCTCAGATTACAACGTCTGTGTCCTTTCGTGAATACAGAAATATTCTAGCCTAACGGAAATGCATGTATTATTATCGGGGGTTCTACCTTGAGCATTTATTCTTAACTCGCGTTGTGCAATAATGCCACTTCTGTTTTGAATTCAGTGTCTGAATTAATTAAACAAGTATCCTGTCTCAGTTTCGTAAGAAGTATGAGCATGGACATACAGCCCCAGGACAAAAAGGTGCCCTCTATTTCACGCCAGGGCTCTTTCGTTTCAAGTGAAATTGGTAACAGAAACCTCGTGGCATGCATTCGCAGGTGTGCGCTTTGTTGGTAGGCTGGTTGCGTAACAGTATTAGGACAATGACTGCCATAAAGCATCCCTATTTAAAGCACATGAAATACCTGAAATAAGTGTGGTTAAAAAGCTGTAAGGTCACTGTTTCGAAACGGTAAGAAATGGTACGATTTTCAATATCGAAAATATGAAAGAACAATGCAAAGGAATTCGGGAGAGTACGGGGCATTTAAAGACATATTCCTTAAATCAGTTTGATGTGTGCTTACTGGTAATCCCTTGAATAAAGCAGATATCAACGTCTTAAACGTAGTAAGTATAAGGACTTTCATGACACACTCCCTTTATGCAAAACCAATAAACAAGGAAACAAACAATAAAAACAAAAGAAACCTTCCTAAAGCAGTATATAATCAGTAATCACGGCACACCTTCACTTATAACTTATCCAGAATGACCGAGAATATACGTGGACAAATAATATCTTCCAAACACGACAACACATGAAAGAAACTCAATAGGCATGCATATATTTGCGATAGTTTAAGCTAATCTACTTGCGAGTTAATTTGTTAGATAGCTCCAGCAAGCGAGCAATCGATTGAGCATTTCACTAGATCTGTAATCCCAGTGTACTGAAAGCGCGCAGAAAAAGCATTGATGCCACGTATATCTGGTTCTGTTCACTTTCAGTACACTACAAGCCACACAAATACTGCTGTGTAGCACTTACGTATACCTCTCGTTTCCTTGTCGTCTCTTTAGATAACTTCCCCGTTTCTTTCTCATACACCCATTAGTTACGCAGTTATGGTCATATCGCATACAAGCTCACGTGATGTGATGGTGCAGGCGGATATTCATTTCTGAAGCGCATCAAAAGCAATCATAAAAGAAATAAAAGAAGCGCAGGAACCTCTCGTTGCACACTTACCACACTAGAGCTATGCGTGTGGAGAAACGCACCCACGGAAAATTTGTGCTCCTGTTCAGGTGAGGAGTACTATTGAAATGTGAAATGCACAGTTGAGTAGAAACGCACAACAGACAAGGTTAGGTACAGCATAAATATGTTGTTAGACAGCGGAGTTTTAGCTTTGGAGATGACACATGCGACATGGCTAACAATGGAGCTACGAAGGAGAGAACGTTCGACGCCTGATTTCTTTGATGTATGCAGAAAAGAATTAGTGAAATATCGCGCGCGCGCGTGCGTGCGTGCGTGCGTGCGTGTGTGTGTGTGTGCGTGTGTGTGTGTGTGTGTGTGTGTGTGCGCCCTCGCGCTTATAAGTATTGTTATACGTAGTTATCTGCAGTAATCATACGCTGCTTTGGCGACTGTTTAGTGTGGTTTGATCTGCTTAAGGATTCTGGAGCCTTCTCATCGCGTATTCACTTACATGTAGCCAGTAACCAGCTATAAAAATCAAGGTCGTGCTATCAAATTATTCTACTGACAGCGCCACTCCCCCAAATTTTTGCCTGCACTCCTCCACCGAACCTCTTTACCCTCAAGAGCGCCCAAAAGTCAAAATACAACGCATAAGTTTCTAAGCTTCCTGCCCCTACCTTCAACATGAACTCAATTGTCGTGGGTACTCCGCCGGCCGGTAGTAACACCCCCCCCCCATCCCCCCCCCCCCCCCCTTTTCCCTGCAGCAAGGTACTCTTATACTAACAACACAACTTCCTTGCGCCGCGAGATGCCTGGCGCATCGGGCGCACTCCCATTGTTCACCCGCAGCCACGGAGGAATTAGCTTCTGACTCTACATTGCGCTGCTTCTGACGCAGAAATTAACTGCGCCATCGCATAACTCGGAGAACGTATTGTGCTCAAGGTTTTCGCGGCTCGCCATTGTGTAAGCGTGGTCAAGTTTTCCGCAAGAAATGTGTAAGCAAACGACGCAAAACAGTAGAACTGGAGGATAAACATCCTCAGCCGAGAGGGCATGTTGAAGGTACGTCATTCTCACGGAAATTGATCCAACACCAAACGCACAAATCATCAATACAGAGTACGACGAAACATAGTGCTCAGAAACTTACGAAAGAAGAAAAAAAAAAAAAGGAAATGTACATGCATTTTACAGTATCGTGCTGACTATGCATATTAGTAGAACTCACTGCACTGAAGAAAAATGTAGACAACCGAGAGTTAATGAAGGTGTAAAACTGAGAACGAATCTAGCATCGCACACAAATATATGGCGACTCCTCATGCCGTGCATATGAAAGGAGCCAACCATAACTGAAACCAAAGAATTGCACAGAAACGTCGCCTAATTCATAACACGGTTATCAGCAGAGTTTTTTTCGTACCTGCAGCACATTTAAAACCACTTCACTAAACACACAAAGAACCGAATCATTCGGTTAAGCTTCAAAGCACTTCGACTTTTAGTAGTCACCGTGACGGCTGCTCTACCATCGTACATTTAAGCCCTTACATGTCTGTCTACTATGTCTGATGCATGCTTAGAAATTTCCGCCTCACATATTTTTTGTATGAGCTGCCCAAAAGCCTCTCCTTGGTGATCGCTGCAGCTTTGACACTGGCAACCCTTTGATTATACTCACACTGTGCTTCAAATATTGTTTCAAAGGTTTAAGAGAACTTCTAGGTATGACAGAATTACCTCCACATATTGTTGGAGACCACAAAGAACCGTAAAAAGTTCGTGCGTCGAGTAGTAGGGACCATCCCTTTTTTGGTGGGAAATCAACACACTGCCAGCTTCCTTTTCGGTTCCTAACCAAATCCACACAATTGTCTCGCGCACACTTTTCGCTCATCACTCCATATATCTAGCCATCAAAAAGTGCGATGGCTGCCATATATGTAGTCGACAAATATATAAAAAAAAGAAAAAAGCTTCCATCACAAGCTAACTTCTCCCAGTGTTTGTGTCACTAGTTTGGGGCTCGCACAAACTGCTGTTGTGCTGTCTTTGCCTTGCACTAACAGCCCGCGAAGAGCCGAAAGACGCGGAGCTGTTGACATCGTTTTTGCTGTTTCAGAAACAACATTTAAGCGGCCAGGGCTACCACGAAAATTGCACGGGCGCTGGGAGAGCCGGCGGGAAGGACGACAGTGGTAGGGTTCCCTGAGGCGCGCATCAAGGCACCCTAGGTAGTGTTAGAGTGACCGCATAGCCTCCCACAGGGAGCATATACAGCAACTAGTTCCACGTAATATCGGAACACAGTGCCGCTGCGCGGCGGCGGCATGCGTCAAGGGAGAGCGATGGGCGGAGGATCTGGCGCTGACGGGCCAAACATCTGACAATGAAAGAGGCGCTGCATTGCGCGTCAAAGAAGCAGCCGTCAAAGTAGCAGTCAAAGTAGCAGACGTGCACCTTAGAAACAATTTTTTATGGTACAAGAACATCACAAGAAAATTGAACAAAGACCGGATAAGGTTTTTACGTTCTTGGCCCATACTTCAGACGTTAGCCCCACTACTGGAAAAAGATTTCTGCTGACCATATGTGCAAGGCTTATTCGCAAGTAGGTCTCACGCTTTGGGCCCCCTAATGAACAAAATTTAATCGAACCAACACAGAATAAAACAGCACTGGCAGCTTTATCGACAGTGATCATCTTTGTCGTACCAATGTTCCAGCATGGAATACATCGTGAAAGCGCTACCACACAACACAGAGGAAGAAGAGACGAGCACAGGCGCAAACTAACAACTGATTTATTGAACGCAGATCAACCAAGTATATATACAAGCAAGCTGCGCAGGCGCATCGTCAGAGCGATCCTTAGAACAGGAAACAGAACAAAAAAAAAATCATTCAATCAAGGCGCGTCAGAAATTGAATTTCGGCTTTGTACAGCGCAATGGAAGTGTCGCTGACACAATCCTCACCAGCTTTTGTAATAAAAAACGCTTCTAAGATTTCACGGGCCGTTTTTTGCCTACTTCTGCCAACGATTTTTGCGCACCGGAACCGTGGTTCACAATTCGAGCACGCCGCGCAGTGGTCAACAAGATGACTTCTCTCGTTATTGTTAAGATTTCTTGCGTGTTCCCTGAGTCAGTCATTGAGGCAGCGCCCTGTCTGGCCGATATATACTTTGCCGCAGGTCAGAGGAATCTCGTACACGACGTTTTTGGCACACTGAACGAAACCTTGCTCATGGTTCTTCTTTTTACAGCCCCCCTTTTCCTCCGCACAGGTGGTGCGACGGCTCAGCTGAGCGAGCTTCTTTGGGGCCGAGAAAACCAAAGGCACGTTGAACCGACTAGCCACTTTTTTCAGGCTATGTGTGACCTTGTGCATGTACGGAACCACTTCTGGCCTCTGGGTGCCCACAGGGGACTTCGCGGCATCCTTGGAGCAACCATGCTTCAACTTCTTAAGAAGCGTCTCAGCAACAGACACGACGACCGACCCAGGGAAGCCGGCTGAAAAAAGCCTCCCCAATTGGATATTAAAACTATCCTGCACCTTGTGAATGCACGACTTCCGAAGCGCAGATTCTAAACAGAGTGTTGCGATGCCTCTCTTTACTGTTTTTGAGTGAGCCGAATTGTACGGAAGGAGCTCTTTTTGCGCACGCGGAGAGTACGCCCAGCACACGTGACCTTCGTTGAACTTCAGTTGTGTGGTAGCGCTTTCACGATGTATTCCATGTCTGAACACCAACTTGCCCAACAGTCCACTCTTTTGAATGTTCCAGCGATGTCTGAATTTACAACTACCTTCACTAAGGCACCACAAACATTGCGTCTGTCTAAAAGTTGGTTCGCAATATTCACCATGAGCGCAATGGCATCAACAAATCTGAAATAATGGCCCGCCACGGTGGTATAGTGGCTATGGCACTCGGCTGCTGATCCGAAGGTCCAGGGATCGAACCCCGGCCACGGAGGCTGCATTTTGATGGAGGCAAAAATGTTCAGGCTCATGTAGGTCATTAGAAGTAGGTCATTAGCGCGACGCACGACGGCGTCACGATCTACAGCGACAGATTCAGGTCCGTAGTTATAAGGACACCTTACTCTGGCACAACTAGAAATAAATTTTCAACTAATCTTGACGCTAGACACATCGTTAGCGAAGCCAGTTAGGCAATAGCAAAGAGCAATTATGAACATAAAGATTCGTGATTGTTTGCCCGGGGCACTGCGACGCTTTTGCAAGTGCACACGCTGCACGGTACTTTACTCCAGAGGCGTCTCTTTGTCGCCGCTAGTGACGTACAAATAGTTTTTGGTTCGTAGGGCATATGCATGCACAGAACTTGATATAGCGAAGGCAAGCTAAGTAAAGATCACAGAAGTGTATGAAGTATGCTGCAGAACCCCAGATGTGGCACAAGACGAAGGTGACACAAACATAGGGCTTCAGTTGTGCGTCACTGTGGCGTCACTGTGGCGTTGCTTCACGTGTATCTGCACTGCAGTACAGAACGCTCAGCCAACAGCTACTACGTCTCATATTATAATACGCCAAATGAGGAGTAGACTGGTTACCAAGCCGTGTCACGAGACTCTGGAACAGAAGAACGTTTAGACTACATGCTTGACAGTCGATGGCCGTGCAAATACTGCGAGTTCTCTAATAACAACCACACCCTGTGCTGTTAGAATAATGATGACAGGCGTTCAATATCTTCGACGCAGAGGTTTAAGCGTATACGGGTCATGGCATTACCGAAGCAAATTACACACGCACGGAACTTAAGACATTCCTTGAGGGGGCCCTGCAATACACTTTTTGGATAGAATCCAAAAACGGTGCCAGTTAGTTGCGGAGTTTCTTGCGAGCGCACGACCCGAACATTATTGCATTGTCCGTGCGAATGACCTTGAGATTCAGTTTGAAATACAGCTGGGAACCACGTCACAGGAGTCACAACTAGCGTTGGCTGATTTTACGATCGCAGAAGCATCGTCAATTATGCTTTATTCACTCGTTTTCCAGTCCAACACCTAAAGGAATTGTATGTACCTCTCTTTAAGAGCGAAAAAGTCAGGCGATGCAGTGGGTGCTACTTGTGACTTCACTTGCTTAAAAATGAGCGGGACATTTCCAGATGTACTTGAAACCAAAGTGCAAAACTTACCAGTGCGTGCAGTGCAGTAGTGTTTAGCTCGTGTGTTCAGAAGTGCCTCCAAAGCTGATAGGCATCGCTTTCTATGTTCAAGGGGTCCCTTTAGTAAATGAGAATCGCCATTAGGGACACTCTAGGCGAATTTTCGCAGTCGGTATTGCTGTCCTGTTTCACGTCAAGTGCGGATGCACTGCAGGTGTTTGGTAGACATGGGTGTGCAAGAAAGCTTGCAAGGTTGAGGAGCACATGCGGTAGCGCCACTCAGTGCATAGGCCTGCTGCGTGCCCTATATTGCAGGTAATTTTCAGCGGGTGCCAATTAATTAAGGCCAGGCCAGCCGAGAAAGCTGGTGGTTACTTGTTAGGTAGCTCCTCTGTGCGCCTGATTCTGACGTCGCAAAGTTCCTGGCGCCGTTGGAGCGCCAGAAGCGTGTTTTCCACAGCATCATCATTTTAAAAGCGTGCGTTACGCTCATCGAGTAAGATCTGTCCATGCTTGTCTGCACGGGCGGGCGCTCGTTGCAAATTTTATTAGCGAGCGAATGTCTATTTCTATACATATGACGTGAAAAACCAACAATCATACGCTGTGTAGCTTATTTAAGCGAAGCTTGTATAGCCTATCCTGGGTTGGCGTCGTCGGTGTTGTGGTCGTCACGCTAAAACTCCCAGAGAAAATGGAAACCCTGGCTCCATCTATGGAGCGGCGGAAGAAACGAAAAACTTAGTTCCTGCCGCCACGTGAGCTCCCTGCAGTGGAAAAAGTATGTTGCCGGAGTTGGGTTTCGAACCAAGCCCCACCCTCCGCAGGCAAGTATCTTGACCATGCACTTACGTTTGCGTTACGTGAACGCACCTGAACCATATGAATTCCTCTAATTTTCTACCACCTAAGAGATAGATAGATAGATAGATAGATAGATAGATAGATAGATAGATAGATAGATAGATAGATAGATAGATAGATAGATAGATAGATAGATAGATAGATAGGAACAAAAAAGGAGGTGAAATAATAGGTCAGGAACGAGTGCGTCAAGGCCTTTCCCCCATTTTTCTAGACAGGCAGAGGGCTGTAAATTTTTATACTGCGCTCACCTTCAATGCATTGCTTTCCGGCTGAAACTGCCACCTCCTTTTTAGACCTCCTCTAAAGAAAGCTGCCGGCATAAAGCGTTCATTCCGCTGTGCTAATGTCGCGCGCCATCATAAAGGTATAGCTTGGTGCCCTTTTCGACTAATGAAGAACCTGGAGGCTACCGCGTTACTATTACGACCGAGAATTTAGAGGATCAGGATGAGCACCGTTTCGTGAACACACGCGCAGCGAGAAGCAGCAAGTTTTCGAATGAACCTCGAGTCGCCCTAAAATGGAAAGCTCAATTTCAACTGCCTACGACGTGTCGTGGCCCGTGGCACGTAGAAGTAGGACGAGTCGCGTGTGCACAAATGCAAAGCTTAATCAAATGATGATGATGATGATGATGATGATGATGATTTTTGCGGTGTTAGATCCCACAACCTCTCGATGGTTATGAGAGACACCGTAACGGAGGGCTCCGAAAATTTCGACCACCTGGGGTGTTTTCGCGTGCACTGGCATCGTACAGCACACGGTCCTCAACATTTTGCCTCCATGGAAACGCAGGCGGTACGGCCGGGATTCGATCGCACGACCTTCTTATCAGCAGCCGAGGGAAACAGCAACTAGACCACCGGGGCGGGGCCCTAATCAAATAGCTTGCTTTACAATGGTACGTGGTAAGTGAAAGGTCGATCGTAAAATCCCTGCAAGCCAGTGTAATTTATAGAGGCACGTTAATTTCGTTATCCATGCTCCCTTTAATCAGCAACAACAACCGTTTCGTTGAATATCAGAATATGTGACAGCGAGTGAGTTCAGCTTAAGAAGCAAAGATTCCATAGTTGATTAATGGCGTGATGGAACACGGTTATATCGACGCGCGTTAAGTACAGAAAAGAAAGGCTTCATGATTTCATTATCTTTATTTATTTGACCTGGTTGTACCTTCGACACCAACGCATTACAGAGCGGAGTGGGTAAGAAAAAAATACACAGACAACAATGCAGTGAAACAATTAGTTAATTTACCACATGGGTGATTATGTCTGCTATAGGTTTGTGTAAACATAGTCTAGTCTTCCACTGTCCCCAGCTTACAAGCGCCAATGTAACCATGTGCTATCATTAAGTTAAGTTATTTGTTGGGGAAAACAGCTGCACAACTCCATTCGTTCAGGCTAACTTCATTATGTGTCTGGTTTGTTTAATTTTAATGTAATCATCATTTTATTTACGCAACCTAAACAGCCTGTGCGTGAATTCACTGAGTCTAGATTGCTCACAAATACTAGTAGCACTAGGTTCGCCCATAATCAAAACTTTCTATGACCTAAATGTAGCACCAACTTTGGCACAATGACATCACCTCTCCCGGCGTTTAAATTGTGCAACAACTTACCCTATACACTTAAATCTTTATCACCACAGCATGCATTCATATGAACTACAAAATTTCTTTTTGTACAATTAGTTTGTCATGGAAAGTTACTTTTTAAGTAAAAGTGTTGACATCGTTCGGTTGAAATGTTTGTGAACTTGGACTGATGATGTTACATTATGTTCATTTACATGGTGAACTCATTTTTATGCACTCCATGCATAGCATTGAATCTATTTTTTTCTCATTTCGTTCGTCATTTATTTATTTTATATTGCGTAATTCTGAACTAGCATATTAATCAGTCATCTGAAAGCACGTGTTAACAGAGTGTCCCGCTGCAGTCGTTAGACTTTCGGAGCCTTTCTACATACCACTAACAATGAACATGCGTACTTTGAACGAATAATAAGACGAGTTCGGAATTCTAAAATTCGGTGGAAGCTTGTTTCTTAACTTTTTTTTTATTAGTGGCACGGGTAGCGATCGATCGAGTGACACTTGTCTCTTGCGTAGTGCTACCGATCTACCTAACATAAAAAAAACAAAAAAAAAACATCTGGAGTGAGTATGTCACAGACAGGACATAAGAACATAGGTCCCCTATACTATACATGAGTTTAACCATCAGGATAATTATATAAAATTATTATTGCGCTTCCCCTTCAAATTATAATCGCACGCGCGGCATATACCCGTCTCGGGTGAGCAGGTATGAGTGTGTATGGACACTGCAAGCCAGCTCAGCCATAGCATTTGCCTTTTTACAATACCGTCCGTCATGCACTGACAGTACCTGCTTACCACGAAACTCTAATTCACAATTTCTGTCCACTCATTCAAAATGTTTCATACCAGTGTTGCCCTTTGTTCTTGTCTTACTGTACAACACCAAAGAACCATTAAATCGAGTACTTACTGGTTGCTAACTAAGGAGAACTGATAGGTGATTAATTAGAAAAGTGGAACTTCACGGATAACGGTGAACAACTATTCAGGGGCACACACTTGTTGCTGTGAAAGAGTTCTTGTGATACGAGTTGCATAGTCTAGCAGGGTCCGGATACGAAGTTAAAACGAGGTTTCTGTTTAATGAAGTGATAGCCCGCGTTCTACCTTACTTTGCTTTTGGCTGACTCAACTTAACCGAACACAATTATTTATCTACAAATGTCGAACGTACAGAAGTACGAAAACTGGTTGGATCCGTTGCAAAAGGACAGTTGCAGGTCTAATGAAAAAGATAAGAATGTTACATATAAAAACGAGTGATACATAACGCGCATGCACATTTATCTACCGCGAAGCAATAAATTGCTCGAGCGCACAAAAGAAACGCGAAGGAATAAACAGCATATTTAAACATCTAAAGTAAAGATTTGAAACACTACACAACAGGAAACCTGCAGGCAAGTTCATGCAATATTACGAAGTTCGAATATACATTACTATTCTCGACAACATATAAACATTAGTTAACAATGATGCTATTAGCACGTTTCAGCGAGTTGCTAAAACAAAAAGGAGTTCACGATTGTTCGCACGGAAGAGCCTTATTTCATCTATGCAAGTATTCTTTAAGCATGGACGAAAAATCATTTGCCTATTTCTGCTGGTGGTATATTCCAAATTTCTCGTACTTGTTATTGTGATGTTATTGTGAAGAAACCAAGATTTTTAATGCATACTGAAGTCCTTTGTAACATAACCATTCAACTTATGTTGTGTCGGCTTTCCTTACGTGTGATATCCTTGCTCTATCCTTTTTCTCCACTTGCGTTGATCTAGCTTCTGTCACGCTCTTTTGGCGCGATACAGTTTTTGTCTCCTGGGAAAGCGCACACACAGCTCCATTATCTTCTGCGATGTAATTTTTCAGTCACGCCAATGAAAAATCCAGAATTCCATAAGAAAACGAGTTTGAGAAAATTTCTACTGTGTTCGGGTTGTTTACCTCTGTAGACCACATTAGCGTTGGTTGAATTTGGCTGAAACACCAGCCTCGACTAACCGGTAGTGCGTGAAAGCTTCCAGTTTAATTCCAGTCCCAATGTGCTTTGTCGAGAGGTCCGTGTGCTATTTGTGGGGGTAATATAAAAGTAATCGTACAGGAAAATCTTTATGAAGACGTTACGACTCGTGGCATCTCCTTTTTTTTTTTTATGAACAAGAAAGAGGTCGTGCTGACAAGCTTTCGTAGCTACCGAAATCTTTCGATGACTCTGAGAAACATCTAGACAGAAATTGCAAGCGAAATGGACAGCATGCGGAACTTATTGCTCTTTGTCAGTCCCAAAAAACAGTTATGTCAATATCTCACAAAAAGGCCGTTCATTTTCTCTGCATTTTTTTCTTCAAACAGCGTTGCAAATATGCTACCACTTAAAACTTGATGCAAATCAAGCGTTATCTAGTTCACTCTATTGATAAGACTCACCGATAGCGAGGGCGAGCACGAGGAGCCTGACCAGTCGAATGCCCGGAGGTTGCAAATCCATGGCTCCAGGTACACCAAGCGAGATTTGAACGGTGCGAAAACAATTACTGTACTCGCACCTTCACGGGTAGACAATCGGGCCATTTGCACCACGGGCAGCAGCGAGGTCCGGCGCCGAATACCGCTGCCACATCCTTCGACGGCACGCAAGAGGACTACGCGTCCGGTAGAGTACTGTACGCTCGTGGCGACCGGCGCTGATGGAAGAGGCTGAGCGCGTTGGAGCGCACGCCATCGCAGCAGGCGCCGGTCTGAGACCCCGTTCCTCTCTGTCGCGACACGCGGGCCGGCGCGCGCCGTCGGTCTATAGGGCGGCGCTGCACACACTCGCGCGCGCACACGCTCGCGTCTTTGGGGGAAGTCTTGACTCCTGCGCCGCCAATGAGTCTGATAAGACATTATTGTTAGATGCAGGTTAGGGTCGCGAGATGTCCCGCTTTTAGAAAGGCAGAAAAAAAAAAATGTAGTGAGTGATAATGTCTGGGGTTGTTACTTTCTAAAGCCACGATGTGATTATGAGAGACGCCGTAGTGCAGGGGTGCTAAAATTTCGACCACGTGGCGTTCCTTAATGCTTACTGAGACCGCATAGTAGGCGGGCCTCAAGCATTTTGCCTCAATAGAAATGCGGCTGCCGTGGGCGGGATTCGATCCTGCGACCTTGGGATTAGCAGCCGTGCGCCATAACCACTAGACCACCACGGAGGGGGCAAAAAGAATCTTGTGACATTAATTGAATGACCTTGAAAGTAAGTTCGAGACTACTCGCAAGAGACAAAATGAAAAAAAAAAAAAAACAGCCAGTGACACGCATAAACTGTAACTGGTACGCATAATATACTTTTCGCCATTGCGCTACAAAATAATGCCGCTCTCCACGATATTTAAAATATATCCAGAATCACACCTAGTAACGGTTAGACCTCTCTGAGCTGAATCTTTCGAGCCATCTTTTTAATGTATGCAACCTGTCCAGGGTGACAACAGAAACAACCTTCAAATGACTAGTGTCAGTACCGCACCGAGATGTGGACTTCAAGCTCTGCAAAACAATTTCTGCTCACAAAAGATCTTCAGTTGAGGCTGTGAGCGTAGCATGTGAATTCATATGAAGTTCGCCATAACTGCACATGACAAATGTGTTGGGCAAACTCACTAGTCAACGTTTTTTATTCATTCATTCACTGTGTTATTGAGAGTTTTTAAGAAAATGCATTATTTACGCTTTAGTATAAAGATAAATTTAGTCTACTTGCTTTTATTTGCCTTGTGTTATTCAGAGAAGCATGATGTTCAATAGTCACTTGGTCGAGAGTTTCAAACGAGAAACTTACCAAGCGTAGCGCTGAGCCATGACACTGCCGAGGTTGCAGAAAACGGTGCCATTGTACACTTTTCCAAGAACCACATCACAGAGTAGGCAACTGATAATTTCATGGTAATTACTCGTCAGCCTTGGTTGACTATCTATTAAGCTTTGCTGCTAGTGGCTTATATTTACTCCACTCCTCTACGGTTGGCTATGCTCCCTTTTAACAACCTAATTAAACGCCGCTACCCACTACTGTTCTTCCACGTTTAATAACAAGTCGCTCGTCCCCGCACGAGTACGCTAACAAACACTGCTTATAATATGCACGTAAGCTCACCAGACCGTGCATCACTGTTGGATTAGAGTGGCATCGGTGCTCACACGCGTGCGTGGATATTACGCCCGACTTCAAACTACCCTTTATGCGTCACAGTGTAGTCTAGCTGGTTGGTAAGCCGGCCTTACGCGAAAAGTAGGCAGGCTTTGCACAAAAGACAACCAAAACGCGACAACCAAACCAAGACAAACAAAAAGCGTAAGCGCGCTCATTTCTGGCTGCTACGCGAAACGTCGATTCTTATACAGTCTCTTGGATCTGTCCGGACTGCTCTTACAGGCTTATAGTGTACATGATCAGTTTAACTACCCAGAGCTGCTGTTTCAAGATTCAAAGGCAATCACAGCCAACGAAAGATCCACCTTAATCAGCCAAAGCAACACCAAATGCTAGGAGCTAAATCACCATTCAAGGCACTTGGATGAACATTGAGGTCGCCTGGATATTCTTTTTTCTTCTCTGTGACTCCAACCCTGTAATTTATTGAACATGTTGACTGGAGTGAGACCTAAACTGTGGGTAACCTTGCAAAGTTATCAGCGAGAAGCTTCTGCTCCCGTCACGACTGACGTGCTAATACTCTGGGACGTTCAATGCCCCTTCTGGCAAAGAAACTCATTTATGCTGGCATGGAAGGTATGTGGTATATTACATAGCGGTATATGGGCCAGTATTTTCATTTTCTACATATGAGAACACCGCTATCTCCTAGCGGCCGAGGCCGAACGCGCTGTAAGAGCGCGCGATCTCGGCATGCAGTAGCAGACGCATTCCCACCGAACGAACGTGAAAGCAAAAATGGCTCTTTTACGGTGCACTCAGAGCACGTCAAAGAATCTCATGTGGTCAAAATTGACCTGAAGGCCCACACGGATTCCTAGAACAGCGAATCTCATAATGAGATTCTGCTCTTAGCTGAGCAAGGCGTTTCTTATTAATCGCTCTCGCTCACCTTGGATGCGGGCAATTTTCGTCGATGTCGGTCAGTCATTGCGTATACATATATCATTGTCAGTCATAGTTTCGATTTGTATTAGAAGCAAGCGCGCACGAACAGAAATGCAGAAAGACTGGGACAGTTCTCACATCTCTCACATAAACGCACCTGGCATGAGATGTCATTGTTAAACGGGCACACTCCGTCTAAAGTCCCTAGATATTTTTTTTCAGTTTTTTTGAAGTAGCGAAAAGCTTTGATGGTGCCGCTTGCGCATCTGATTGGTCGGAGTTGCTTTTGGCAGCCATGTTGTTCCTAATGTTGTTACTTGAATGCTGCAGCGAGAGAACGTCAAAGAAAGTTGCGCGTTTCAGTAGGCGTTTCATTACATATGGCTATAGTGCCTAGAAATATTTCTAGGCACTGTAATATGGCACGTTCACTATCACATTTGATGGGAACGCGTATGTTGGCGGCCGTACGCTATGTGCGCGCGCGTGTTCCGCTCCAGGTGTTTAGGAAGAACATGGCTGCCGACGCAGGCTTTGAGCGAGAGGGTGCCGGCAGAGGAGGTAGTTGTCGCTACTTAAAAACGGAAAAAAATATCTAGGGACCCTAACCCCTTCAAGGCCCGCATGTTCCCCGGATAAATGGGAGGCGCCGTACTTATGAGCGAGTGGCGCATATTGTCCTTGCCATTGAGCCAATTATTGCGTCACTAATCTCTGTGCAGATGTGAGTAATATTTCTAGTTGCCCTATAAATACTTAATCGCTCTATCATTAAGTAATGATTTCTACCATTCGACAACGCGGCCTAGAGCTTTCCTTGTAAATTGTCTCTCAAACTCCCAGCCTTGAAACCTGATTCAGAGCGGAGTTGCAGGTCCGACACATTGCATGCATGTAACCTACGATGTGGTGAGTACCGCGAACACTTCCTTACAGCATTACTCCTCGTCTTCGCCTACACTAGCAGGCTCAGGGCCGCCAGCCATCTTAAAGGCACCGTCTACCGTCCTTCATCGCTCTACCCTTTTTTGGCTCAATAGAAAGCGCACCTTTCGAAGTGTCCCAGCGTGCAGTGGTTTCTCCAGAAACTGAATAGAAATTATTAAAACACAAGTCTTATATCTATGAAGTCGCTCCTTTCCTAGTGTAGGCATGCCAGCAACAGTGGTTAGCGCGCATGATGCGTCGTCGTCTCCCTGGAAACCCTTTCTTGCGCGGGAGTATGGTGGCCTTCTAGCCACCATAGCTGGAGGCTTCTTCTCAACAGGAACCGGTTTCAAGGTCGACATTCCAGAGGTGACGAGGAGAAGGAGAGGCGAGGGAAAGTCGGCGCGCGGGTGCGCCTCGGACATGCAGCGCCGCATGCATGACAAGCGCAGTACTACGCGCCTATGCAGGCAGACGAATTCGAAGGCAGAGCTATCTGCGCCACCCCAAAAGCAGCGAAAAAAAGAACAAATTGCTCTTGCACGCTATAACAAGGTGTCTCATAGGGTGAAGTACGCTTGTAAGACATACATAATAGTTTTTCAGCAGAATATGTATGCCTGCGTGGGCTGGTTCTCGTACACTTGGAAAATGACGAACACGCGTTGTTGGGTGTCGCTAGCGACGTTTTTTGCACCACTTTCAGAGCAAAATTAAAAACCTAATCCCTTTTTTGTGGGGTAAAAGCGTGTTCGTTCCCGTAAATGTGACACACGATCTGCCCAATTTTACCACAATCTTAAAAACTTTTTCTAGCGGTAGACAGTCCCTTTAATGCCCCAATACAAGCATCGCATAGTACATGCAGGGTTGGTTTTGCGGATTAGCGGTTTTTCCCATCACAGCCCAAGCTCCCGCAATAGAGTGCAACTATTAATCAACGCATACAGCAGGGAATATGATGCAGTAGTGGGGAGTACTACAGACGCCATAATGGGGAGCTCCGGAAGTTTCAACCACCTGGGGTTCTTTAATGCGCGCTGATATAGCAGGGTACACGGGCTTCTAGCATCTCGCCTGGATCTAAATGCAGCCTCTGCGGCCAGGGTTCTATCCCCCGACCTTCGGATCTGCAGCCCATGCAATAGCGACTAGACCACCGCGGCGGGGCTATTGATGGATGTAGTTATGTGCTCATGGAGAAACGAATGCACTCACACAACCATGCCCAGAACCTACCAGGGTGCCACATCTTAAAATATTCTAAGCAACTCACCACTCTACTAAACATTCCTGTTAGAGAATAAGCAAGCATTCGTCCATCGACATAAATTTCGATTGCTCTTTGGGTTTTGTAAGGATTAGGTAAAGTATTTGTATCAAAGAAACAACATTTTGTTCGAGCAGCATATTGCCCGTCGACCTGTACATATGCCGACATGAGATTGCTTGCGCCATTCGAGAATTGCTGCTGGGCACCCACATGAGGTAGACCTTTTGATCAGCGAACGTTGAAGAGGGAAGGAAGAGTATTTAAACCACTCAAGCTGTGGCGGATGTTATCTCCACTGTAGCTAGAGCACCGGTTACCTGTATTAGGAAACCTGGGAAAATGCGTAACACGGGCTACTCAGCAATTCCCGTTGTGCGCTGGAGAAGTGTCGTGGGACGAGAAACCGCGCACTCGGCAAGGCGGTAGCGCCCGCTCTTGCGCGTCGCGGGTATGGGCGTTAAGCGTGATCACGCGACAGGAGTAGGTTATACTGTCGTCGACAAAGCGAGCCCCTGAGGCGCTGCGTACTTAAAAAAACGAAGATTCTGCTGGAGTATAAGTGTCGTTGTGTTGAGTCTGCACATCAAACCGAACACAGATTTCTGACGTTTTATAACAATAGCCCGCGCTTACCTCCGCCAAGCTGGGATGAAAACGGGCCACGGATGAAGCAAGGAAAAACCAGCAGGGGCTACTAGTAGCTAGCCGTGTTGTTAGAAAGCTGGTGTGTCCAGACCAGCTGCATATCGCCATGTTTCCTGCATTCCGCACACGAATCTGTAAAAAACAAAGAATTCCTCCTTTTTTTTTTTTAGCTTCACCTGTTTCCTCAAGCATGAGACGGTATTAAATTTCAGCGCGGCCGTTAATACAGCCACAAGGTATTACTTGGTGGCGAGGTTATGAAGGAATGTCATTCTTGGAACAAACTGCGACCCATTCCCTGGTCTCGCGAATGATATGTTCTCGGTAAATGCATGCGGTGTGGGAGACGTCTGCTGCACAGCGATATCATCCAGTATCTGTTGTGCGAACACGTACGTTTAAGGATGATAAGCCGAGGGCTGAGAGCGAACAATTTATTTATTTATTTATTTATTTATTTATTTATTTATTTATTTATTTATATTAACCTGCCCGAAGAGCATTACAGAGGAGAGGGCAAGAACATGAAGAATGGAACAAATTCTTAGCGGAGCACCTGGAATACACGTCACCATATATACACACACAAAAAAATCTGAGAATACATGAAATACAGCTATCATATGGTATGCACAGAGAGTCAAATCCAATTTACGGGACAAGAAACGGCACGTGGCATTGTTACTCATTGCGCAGCGTAAAACGAAATAAGATGGGCAAGTTTAACGCCTTGGGTAAAGTGCCACGCTTAGTAGTACTGGTGGTTGATGCTGACGGCCGATTGCGATCACGGCATGTATTCAGAAGGAAACAATGAGAATGCTTTAAAATGTTACATGGGAGAATGCGTGTTTCGTTATGGTCATCTAGGAGAGATGATATTTATAAGATGCAACCTCTGTTTAATAGAGGGGCGCTAATGTCAAATTCTTCGAACACGAACCGAATATTGATTCTCCAGGTTCGACTATCGAATCCAATACCGATTATTGAAGCACATATTTGCCTTGAGTACCCATGTTTCCTTTAACACATACTTGCATTAATGAAATACGTTAATAACCTATCAACGCAAAATATATAACTCTTAGGAATACCTAGACTACCCTACCAGATCGTAACTGTACCGATGAGGTATTACTGGGCAATGCAAGTGATAACAATTACTAAATGCCATCATAAAGCAATATTAATTGTTTCACGTAGTAACGGTGCTGGAATGCATGCCCGAAGAGATCCTGCCCAAGGATGTGGCTGCAAATGGCCGGCGCGAGCGTTTTAGTATCCCATTAAAAGACGCGACGTGAGCGCGCCAACAGCACCGCCGAGCAGGTGGTTCGAGATGCGAAAAGGCATACATATGCTGGCTCGCTCGGTCGCATGCTTCCACGCAATACGGATGCCTAACTGTACAGCTATTGCCAGTGTCGGCACCGCACGTAAGCCCGGAATATCAGTCATTTCCGGTTAGATTACTGGATCGCACATTCAGCTTTTTTCTTATATTCAAATCACCTCCAATGTTTTAAAAATCCGACCATATCATTATTCGATCGAATACAATACTGAAAATGTATTATTCGACAACTGTTCAAAACATTCGAGTATTCGCACTTGCTTAGTATTAGGCCACCTTACTAAGTGATTGAGGCAATAATTAAGTGTTGTTGTTCCTTTTTTTCATAGACACGGGCAGGTGAGTTTTCTGCACATGGCCAGCGAGGGGAGGTTAAAGGGCAGTCGGAAACGATGCCGATCAGTAAGCCAGCCCACGAGGGAATTTGGATCATGCGATCTGGATCAGACTTGGATTGAACTGGGACTTGACCTGAATTCTAGCTTGCCGAGTAGTTCTCATAATTAGGGACAGGAATGCCTAACCGATACATAAAAACACATTTTCTATTGAAATAGTTATAAGTGGAATAGTTGCGCTATTTTGTTAAGAACACTCCTTTTTAGCTTGGTTGCGAGTAAGAAATGTCCGGCTAGAGTATGTGCTACATTAGCGTCCATGCATATCGGCAATCGTTTTGCTGTACAACGACAACATAGGACAACCTGCCAGAACCGTGCATTTACAAGAACATCCCTTACTTCGACTTGTACTCTTCTCATTTTCCCCTCTTGTGAGCGCTTGGAAGAAGGTTATGCATCGAATCTCACACATATTAAGCCATAATTACTCAAGTTGTAAAAAATGTGCAAATAAAATTTCACTTTGCAGCAAGACCTTATTTATCAGTCATATTGCCTACCGCGGTGGCTTAGCAGGTAAGATGGCGCGCTCCTAAGCTCAAGGACGCGTGTTCGATTCCTGGCAATGGTGGCAACATATCGACGTGGGCGTTATGCTTGAACACCCTTGTACTTACGCGCATATTTAAATGCACGTTAAATAAGCCCGGATGGTAAAAATTAAACCGGAGGCCCGCACTACGGCATTCGACGTGATCATATACAACGGCTTCAGAATATATAACGTCACAAATTGCCTGTAGCCTCCATTCCTTCACCGCGCGTAGCTTCAAAAATCTATAAACAACTTCTCAGTTACGCACGGGCAGTGAGGAATTGCACATGCAGAACCCTTTCTCAGCTTGTTTAGACCTCTAATCTTGAATGCACACCACGATCAAACTTAATCACTAGAAGTCAACGAGATTGAAATGTCGAGGAGGAAGGAAAACGGAAAGGCAGGGAGGTTAACCAGAAAGCGTCCGGTTGTCTACCCTGCACTGGGGGATTGGGAAACGGGAATAGAAAGATGAAAGAGAGAAGAGCGAAAGAAAAAGGTTGCCGGGGATGCCAGATAATGCGTTGACGCGTAAGATATTGTACCGGCACTCTTTCAAAAGGCGTTCAAACAAGCCCGTCGTCCTCAAGAAACAAAACAGTGCTTTCACTGCCTTGTGGGCCGACGAGCGATGGGGACGGTGCTCCAGTAGCATCTGTACCGAAAACGGCCGATTGTCGAGTCGTTGGAATGCCTGAGTTAGGGTTTGACGTTCTACGGCAAATCGAGGGCAGTGGCATAGTAGGTGGTCATTGGTTTCATTGGTCCCACAGACGTCGCATGCTGCATTGTCGGTCACTCGAATGAATGTAGAGTATGCCTTCGTGGAAGCCACTCCTAACCACAAGAGACAAAGAAGAGAAGCTTCACGTCGAGGTAGTCCGGATGGAGGGCGGAGGTCCAGGTATGGGTTTGGTTGACGCAGACTGAACATTATGTCGTCAAAGAAAATGTGACCTCAAAGAAAATCCGGATATAGTTAATACGCCAAATGAATCTTCCTGTCTCGGATATTTCAACGAACCAGTTACTTGTTATCTAAAGCTTTTGTTTGGAATGAATTTCTCGAGTACCAAAATAATGGTGAACAAGTTATTCCGATTTTTCTTAACGGGGATTAGCGCTTTGTGAATTGCGATAGTACCCTGAGGGCACTATAAATAAATAAATAAATAAATAAATAAATAAATAAATGAAACCAGGCGATACTTTTATTATAAAAATAATGGCTATCATGCGTTAGATAGGCAACAATCCAATCTGTATGTGTGATAGGTTCTGCGCAATTTCTGCAAAAGAAAAAAATCACAGCATATTCACGGGGTGAATGATGATGAGTGGGGCGAAGCTCCGGAAGGAATCACCGGTAAACCGTGAAACTCTTCCGTGGAATTCGCCCCACAATTAAATGTGAAACACTTGAGTAAATGTCATCAAACTATTATAACATCTCGCATCTTTCATCATCAACTACAAGTACCGCCATCTAGTTTTATAACATCTCGCGCATGCTACGAATCCTCACGGTTCAACTATGCACAATGCACAAGTGAAATCTCCCACCGGCACTTCATTGCAAGTCAAGATGCAGTGCCTATATATATATATATATATATATAATATATATATATATATATATATATATATATATATATATATATGGGATGCCGGTGAACGCTTCTCCAACGCGAGCAGTCGGTATTTCTCAATCAAGAAACTCGCTAGGAGACGCTGCCTGCGCCAACGTTGTCTCTCGCGGGCGAGCGCGTGCCGGGAGCCACGCGCTCGCCCTCGGCGCGTGCGTGCCTCCCGGCAGGCACGCGCCGGTGGCTACCTACTACTAGGGACGCACGACCCACGCCTTAAGGAGCTTCGCCCCTAAAACATATTCGTGATGATTGGCAGCTGCTAAAATGACAGTGGGCAGAAAGAAGGCCATACATAATAATAGTGCAGATGTGAAATGCGGCCTTTTCAATTTTTAAATTATTACTATGATGCTTGTTGTAAGGGTCCCAATAAAGTGCGCCAACCTCATGAGACAATAAAAAAAAACGAGCCCAAGCTAACGACCGTGGCAAGAATATCGAGCGAGTATTCTATTACTGCAGCATTCGTGTACCACAAGGACGCAGAAGGACCACGGAGCCCTCTGAGAATCCTGGCGATACAAAAGCGCTGCCAGAGGGACTACACTGTCAAGAATGAAAAAAAAAATCATCATATCTTGTACTTCTGTATTCGGAAGAATGATTGCTGCCGCCAGACTGACTATGATCTTTGTACGAAACTCGGTGGGCCAGGGAAAAGAAGAAACCCGAGGCCCGCTCTCGAAGCTGCGATCATCTTACCTGCATCCACATATACCAAGAGCCCGAGGCGAAGAATCCCACGATCGGCGCAGTTGATTGATCGCCCCGATTCTATATATCGGAAACCACGGCACACGGAGACGATTTTTATCGATAACGCGGGCAGCCGGTGCCCTAGAATATCGGAACGACTGATTAGGAAGAAAATGTGCTTGAAAAGCAGCGGGAGATCGTGAAAGGGAGAGGTATACATATTTTTTCAAGTTCTTTCGGTGTTTTCAGCGATTTTCTACGCGTGGCTAATGACTCTCTTGCAGAGTTATAAAACCGTAATAGACGTGTTATGCCGGCAACGGAAGGTCGTCGCCTGAGGGCACGTTGTTGGGGAATAGATCGAACTCACTTGCGCGGAAGCAGATGAGCTAGGGTACCAGCTTCGCGAAATCGTTTTGTGCTCCAGAATTGCTCGTATATGAGAGACGGTGGAAGCTATAATTGGGCGTTTTTAGAGCCTATTTGTTGGTGGATGGGCTGGCTACTGGTACAAATACAAAGAGAAGAAAAATAGTCCGGCAAGCTTCTCAACCGGAACGTGGTTTGCGAAGCAATCACTGCGCTGATACAGAGGGTATTTTATTACATTGTCATACCAGCGGATAGCCGGAAGTAGCGGCCGGTGGTAACGACATGTTGCCAACATTTAGCCGATAACACACGCACAAACATATGAGAGCTTGTGTCAATGCGCACAAACGGGGCAGGCTTCTCATCAATGGCTTCAAACAAGCCCATGCACATTTAGTGTTCTGTTACGTATGCCTTCTAGTTCATGGATTTATATGATAGTATTGATGTCGGTCTCTAAGTTTACGCGGCTGATGCTTGTATCCTTTTCAGCTATAGCTCGATAAATTGCCTTTTGTGCAAATCAAAAGTTTACTTGCTGCAAATTTTCCCAAATTTATATGCACGGCGCGCAATTCTCGCCGAGTTGTGAAAGTCATTTCCAATGCACCATCACTGTATTCGCAGTCCCTGCTTCATTTTGGCACACGTCGAGGTGGTCTAGTGGCTATGGTACTAGACTGCTGATCAAAGGTAACGGGATCGAATCCCGGCCTCGGCGGCCGCATTTCCATGGTAGCCCGCGTACTGTGCGATGTCGCCGCACGTTGAAGAACCCCAGGGAGTCGAAACTTCTGAAGCCGTTCATTTCGGCGCCTCTCGTAGTCATAGCGTGGTTTTGGGACATGGGAGCTGAGAAATTATTATGGATACTCCTTTTGGGCGAGTAGGTTCATCTTCAATCGTCAAAGTATTAGCGCAGAGACAAACTACGCGAGAGAGAACACAAACGCACAAGAATCGAAGAGGGACGATGCGCACCTCTCTTATTCACTTTCCTGGCTGACTGCACGCCAATAGATGTCAGTGTGTTACTAAGAAGGGATATAAGATGAGCCGCTTCCGTATTTTTGCGGTTGTTGTCAGATGAGCTCCGAGCTTTTCATAAAAGCTAACGTAGCGGAACTTTAACACTGCCAAACAGGACACAAGATGTCGCAATTCTTGTGCCCTGGCCACATGCTTCGATGGCTCAGAAGGTGACGAAGGCGTTGCGGAAGTACCTGAAGTCGACAGGTCTTTGCGACTGCCACTAGACTGTACTTGTGCAAGCGTGCACGTGATTGGGCTCTTCTCTCTCTCTTCCTCTATTTTTCATTCTTTTTAACCCTTTTATCCCTTTCCCCAGCGCAGGGTAGCAAACCGGACGCGCGCTTGGTTAACCTCCTGCCTTCATTACCTCTCTCTTTCTCTTGTGGTTGTCCTTCCTCACGTACCGTGGTTTGTATTTTTCAGCAGTCCTCTTTAAGCATCTCCAGTGCTAAATGTCCCATTAAATGCGGATCCACGAGACAGAACAGTGCGACCAAGTCGCAGCGCTTGATGAATGAATGCGCCAGCGTTGGTGGAATCACCGAATAAATACTAAAGCCCCGCCACGGTGGTCTAGTGGTTATGGCACTCGACTGCTGATCCGAAGGTCGCGGGATCGGATGCCGGCCGCGGCGGCTGCATTTCGATGAGGCGAAATGTTGAGGCCCGTGTGCTGTGCGATGTCAATGCACGTTCAAGAACCCCAGGTGGTCAAAGTTTCCGAGCACTCCACTACGGCGTCTCTCATAATCAGAGCTGCTTTTGGGACGTTAAACCCCACAAATCAATCAATAAATACTAAAAAAATGATAGCATCGAAGTAATAGAAAATACCGTATAATAGCCGTTGAACTTCGTCATAAGTCAAGGCGCCAGTGGCTGCATCAAAAAAGGAAGAGGCAAACGAATTCGTAGTTTTAGTCCTGTCTGGCGTGGGCGCTTCTCCGTAAAAGTTCCCTGATGAATGCTGTTTATTTTTGCAATAAAAATTGATTTGGGCGTTCGCGCAAGTGTTTCAATCTGCGCATGTGCACATAAGCACACTCTAGAATAATATTCGAGGATGGCGGCAGGGCGTGTAAGTGCCCCATCGCCCACGTCCTGGCTAGGCCGATGCTAGAGCGCTCAAATAAGCGTCCACAATATTCATTACATCTTGCAGCGTATTGCCCCTCGATTTTTACAGCGTAAGCTGTTATGAGATCACAAGAAGGGTCGTTTTTGTGCCGTAGTTGTCCGTCGCCGCCGCCGCCGCCGGTGTCCGTAACCACTATCGCTGCAAATTTTAGAAAAAATAACCAGGACCGAGGAGTATTCCAACTTGTCCTCTGCGTGGTAGTCGAGCGTTCTACCACTGAGCTACGCCTGTGGTTGAAAAATCATCGCTAAAAAACCTAAACAGGTATAACGTCCGCCGAGGAACCGCATTAACAAATGCAATGTTGCGTCGCAGAATAATAAAACGCCACTATACGTCACGGAAAGCGGATTGCATAACGAGTTCGATGAATCATTTCAAAGAACACAGGGCTGCATGGTTTGTATCTCTATACCCATTACAGAGGCCTCGTAAACATCACCATTATGAAAGAATCTTCTTCAACTTTACCGTCATCATTATTACGAACCGCTGCCCTTTATCGTGTCGTATCATGCCATGCGACATGCGGCAGGCGACGTGCGCAGCTCCGACAGCAATCTGACTTGGCTCTTCGATATACCTTATGGCTCCTCCACGTAAGGTGCGGACCGCTGCTGAAAAAGAGAATCGCAGAGCTACGCGCGCCTGCAGCAAGGCAACGTCGGGCACAACAGACAGCTGTGCAGCCCAAACCGCAGCCCGCCGTCGACGCCGGGCCGAGAGTTCGGTTCGTTCTTGGGAAAACGATGCCAAGAGACTCTCTAATATGTGCAGTTATGCAGATTTGCACGTTACAATGCCGCAGTAATTATGGCGTAGTGGGTACTTCCCTACTTGGCAAAATGATGAGAGTTATGGCGCTGGGGATACCTACCACCTCTAATTGCAGTAGTTTTCCCAAGCGTTCAAAAATGGCATCTAAGAACATCGGTCCTCCAGCTTACGCTGCCACTGTCCTGCGGTTCCGCGCAGGCCTGGCTCTTTCTTTTTTTTTTTTCGCGGTTACATTTTGAATACGTAATCTTGAGGCAAAGGACAGAATTGACAACAAAGCTGAGGTCAAGCTGTTATTACAGCATCGCAGTTAATCGTGCGCAAACACTGTGTTTAGCACATGTTTTCGAAAATATATTCTGAAATTTCACAGCCAAGTACAGTGATATGTGCGCATAGCCGGCACCGCTTACATGTCAGCACGGTGAAAAACGCAGTGCTGGCACGCGCGGAAGCCATTAGCGTTGCCTGAGTTGAGCTCAACAGACAAACAACAAACAGCGAAAGCACCCGTTAAGATGGAACTACTGACATTGGAGTTGCGTACAGGAATACCTGGACAACAAGCGTTACTCTGTTTCGCTTCGTTCTTTAGCTTATTTCTGCGTTATTAAGCTATCATCATCTTTCGCCCGCATTCTCTGCAGGGGCTAAGCCGATGTCGTAACATCATGCAACCAATAAAGACAGATGAAAGGCAAAAACGACGCGTACAAAATCCGCTTTCTATCTGCTGCTAGAAAAGCTTTATGCTGTAACAGTCGAGCTCTTAAAGAAAAAAAGACATATTGGTCATCTTAATAATAGAAAATGACGCATGATAGCTTCTGTTGTCCTGCCTACGCTGTGAAAACCATTAAGTCAGTCAAAGAACTTTATTAAGATGTCCCGCGATTGGTTGAAAAACCATTTGTCTTTAATGTTTCACAGGATGCCACGGAGAGCGCAGTAATAATAATAATTTCCAGAGTTTTACGGGCCAAAAACGAAGATGATATGAGGCATGGCGAAGTCGAGGGCTCTGACAATTTCGACCACCATAAGTTTTTTTTTTTTTTTAACGTGTGCCTAAATTTGAGTGCACAGGCTTGTAAGACTTTGCGTCCAACGAAATTCGACCGCCGCGGTCGGTATCGAACCGGCGTCCTTCACGTGAGTAGCCCAGAATATACGGTCTGCCCTTGTTATCAATGAATGACGTTGTGCTTGCCGCTGTTTCAAACATCGACATTTCTGGTTACCTTGTGGAAACAAGAACTTTTTCACGTATCTGCTGCCATCCCAACGTACCATTTTGATTGGACTATCGCAATAGAACAACGCAGGCCGAAGTTATCTACTACTAGGTTCGGTGGACTATTCAACGCGCAAACGTACACCTGGATGCTCACTCGTGTATTCGTGAACTCACATGCAATGCCCATCAGGTGCCCGACGTCATGCCTGCAATACGTGCATTAAGGCCAGAATCTACATTCTGCTGACATCAGCGACAGACTCATGTGACAACGCGCACTCTCGGATGGGTCGTCATCCTTCTTTTATTTTTCTCTCTCCTCTCCGTGTTTGTAACCCCTACTTCCCCCTTCTCCCAGGGCGGAATAGCAAACTGGACGCATGTCTGGTTAACCTCGATGCCTGTCCTTTCTTTATTTCTATCTTTCTCTAGCTTGTTGGCTTATTTCCTCGCGTGTAAGAAAGCAGGCAACACTAGAGACAGGTATTTCAATACATGGCTATGAACCTCCAGCGACCAAAAATCATCATATATATTTGCATAAGCAGATCGCAAGGAGCAAGAACGCTCAAAATAGTCTACACTATCTAAAACGCGAAAAACAATAACCAAAGAAAACAAACGAGAAGATGCCGATATGCACACGCAGTACATCTGCATGAAGCGCATAAAAAAAAAATTGAAATGAAGTCTCGGAATTCCCGTTTCAGAAGCAAACTAGGTTGGACACTACAGTTGCCGAGATCGAATCCATAATCATACCTTCCGCGGTCCACATCCTCCGCGTAGTATCTGGTCTTTGTGGAAGAGAATCGCACAGCATCTCTCGTTTGAGAGCGCTGTTCCAGGTATAATCTTGAGCGGGGGGCATCCTCGGTACGTTCCGTTGCGCTGTGTTTCCTGTTTATGCCTTGTGCTTCGTACAATTGTCCAAAAATGCAATGTTTGCTTAGTCGTGGGGCTCCTAGACGTAAACATAAGAAGGAACCTCATGGAGGGACCACGGTCCCTCCTTGAGGTTCGCATGGGCAGCTGATGCTTGCCGATCCCACGGTGCTTGAATTACAGGCCAGCCACGTCGGAGCTTTCCATCGGGTGAGCCATCAATAAGAAAATTACTCAACCAGTGGCCCTATTGAACTGATCACCAAGTATAACTGTGAAGCACCTAATCCCGTTTGTGCATCCGCCCTCTTAAATTTCTTCGTTCTTTTTGTACTTCTGCATTAACCATGTGGTACATGACATAGCTCTGAATAGTTTTTAACGTTTTATTATGTTAGTAAATTATGTTTCCGTCATAATCATTTTGTTATTGGCGGTGGCCTTTATTTCATAAGTACACTTTAATGAATCCCCGCTACCCTAGGATAGGGATTCGAGCACGTTACTACAAATACATTCTCGCTAATAGTTTTATGTAGTTAAAATTCAATTCAACTCAGTTCATTACCCTTTGTCCACCCACGTACGTCACGCCACCGTCCGCAGTATTTTTTTTTTTTTTTGTCTCAGGTGTGCATTTGCCTGTTATTCTACGGACAAACGCATGGTGGCGTGACACCTATAAGTGGCGAAATTTCTGTTCAGTAAAATATCCTTAGCCTTGGTAACGGTATCAGCACCTATCTGTGTGGGGCCGTGCAATCACCATATATATCACGCCACATGTTGGCATCCTTTGGTGGACAACGCTAAAGCAACGCTTCCTTCGCCCAGGCCATCCACGACTGGGCAGCGAGCCGTGATGCAGGCGATGCGACAAGGCAGTGCACAGTAATAATTTAGCATTTACTTTTATCTGTGCTTTACGTTTCCTGGAAGCTCATGGTTGAAGAAGCATACACTGTGACGTGGTAACCGCGTAACGATGAAGGAGCACGACGAAAATTGAACGCATGAAGGAAACTGAGCCTTAGGAAATTTGAATGGTTCGACCCTTAAGGACAGCTGGGTTATCTTGCATCTCTGCGAAGTGGCGAAGCCATATTAAAGGGAAGCTCCGGCGGCTCTGGCATCGTTCTTTTTCAAAGGTACTGATAGTTCTGTATGGCAGGCAGGGCGGCTCAATTGGCTCAGAAGCTCATCAGTGATTTTAACCAAGTGAACGATATGCTCAAGCCGAAAGCAAGAGAGACGGACGCTTCGTGCAGCGTATGTGATGACGTCACAGCCTTCCTGCCGTCAAAAAAAAATGTGGAGTCGGTGCCACAGAACTGAAAGTGGCGATGTCGTCCGACGATCTATCGAGTTATGCCAGCCTTTCTCAACCTAACAGCGACCATTTGAACGCTAAAGTATCTCCGTTTTAGTTTTTACAACCCGGTTGCATGGATAGGCAGCGATGTAGGATAGACAGCTGTAGGGTAGACAGATGTAGGATAGACAGCGATCTAGCAATGACGTCAAAAACACAGGTTGGTCCACATTCAAAAGCATGGGAATCCCCTAAAAATTTTAAAATACATTATTAGGAAGGCAAATCGCTTGAAACCAGCTGGTCTGGCACATGCTATTACAGCATAGGAAATAGAATGTGTACTGAAATTATGATTGAGATCAGTGGACATCGAAATATCGCCAGAGTTTCAAGTGGTCTGTAAAGGCGTGACAGTGTCATCTTTGACAGCACGAGCGTACGCAGCAGCGCCATGTGGCAAAAAGAGATGGGGCGACATCCAAAGATAATGTACGGCCGGGAACATTATCATTTGCAGACTGCAACCTCCTCAAACATTCAATGTTCATGTTTCAGTTGTCCCAAACGTCTCCAGACGAAGTCCATACACATTCCATATAGTTCCATGTTTTCCGTATATTTCCATATGAACCTTACATAGACGCAGTTATCGGAACGGCCATGCGGAACGTGTCCAAAAACGGTAGTTTCTATAATTGGGGATATCCCCTCTTGCATTCACATTATAACTGCAGTTTACAAATCTTACCAATGACAATAACCAAATTAGGTGAACCGGCGCTGCTTCCTCATGGCTTACTGCCCCACTCATAAAGAAAACTAAATTATTGGATCTTACGAACCGAAAACGCAATATGATCATGAGCCACATTGTGCCCCGCCATGGTGGTCTAGTGCTTATGGCACTCGGCTGCAGATCCGAAGGTCGCAGAATCGAATCCCGGCCGCGGCGGCTGCATTTTTATGGAGGCGAAATGTTGAGGCCCGTGTGCTGTGCGATGTCAGTACACGTTAAAGAACCCAAGGTGGTAGAAATTTCTGGAGACCTCCACTACGGCGTCTCTCATAATCAGAGCTGGTTTTGGGACGTTAAACCCCACAAATCAATCAATGAGCCACATTGTAGTGGGAGACTTCAGATTCAATTCGATCGTCTGGTATTTTTCGAGCGAAGCTTCTATTTATTTATTTATTTATTTATTTATTTATTTATTTATTTATTTATTTATTCACAATACCTTCAATAGCCGAAGCATTGTAGGGGAGGAGGGTTGGTTACAAGGTACAAAAACAACAAAATCACATCGACGACCTACTGCTTAGCTCCTACGTTTATTAATGGCGCTACCACCGCTCCGAACCAAGAGCTCAGTGAAAGGTAGGGGATGTTAATTTAAGAGTAATTTCTTGCTAAACATTTTTCCTTTAACTGGTCATCAGTTAGATTCAAATCGTAAAGCGGTGTAGTGAAAATATACGGCCCGTCTGTTCCCCATATCGCCAATATGTCGATGGTTGGATCAGGCTTCCACGTCCTGTCGTCGCACTCAGGGTGGTGGCTTGTTCGAATCCTCGCGGTTGGTGCTTTTGCCTGGTCAAATGTGCGTTCATTTCTTTTCAGACATCCGCTTCCGCGGCGAAAGTACGCCAGTGATTTCTTGGTGGACCCCTGTAAAAATACTTTCGTGTTAAAACGAACAGAGATAAACAGGGCGAGATTATGCAATATTTGCGGTAAGATATAACCATAAAGGAAATATCACAAAATCGAGAGGGAGAAAAAAAATAGAATAGAGCTTCAGGAACACAGCCAGAAAACGGCCCCAATCAGTCTCTGAGGCTCCTGCGAATATTTGAGCCAAATATTATTGCGGTGCGGGCACTAGGGAATTTGAATTTTGGTTTCAAGAGCAGCTGGAAGTCACCGTCTCTTCTTTCGACAATTCAGGCCACTTACAGGACTGACAAGATCGCCTGACTTTTCATGGCCTTCTCCAAAACTGATACTCACATTCGGCTTTGTTTGTTGAACTCGAGACTAAGAAGAGAGGGAAGAGACATGTTTATTTACAGAAAAGCAGAGAGGTCGGCCTGAGCTAAGAAATAAAGCATTGCAGATTATATTTCCGCGGTCGTAAGATCAACCAACGCTATTTTGCTTCGAGCGGCGTAACCGCACCCCACTGACGTCATTGGTTAAAAGGGGGCGTCCCCAGCCGTTTTTTTAAACCGAACTGCTAACCCTGTATGCGTTCAGTGAGATAATATTTGGCTCATGTTTTAACAGGACCCCGCACGACAGGTCGGCTCCGTTTTCTGACTAGGTCCAAGTGCCCGCTTAAGGGATGTTAAATGCGCATTTGCGCCCCACAATTTAACAGCACGTACCAACTTACTGTGATGGGCGAGCATTTGACAACATCCATCAATGCTCATTGTTGCAATGTGTCATGCGCTGTGTGCCTGTCGATAAGCCGATAACAATAAGCGCTTAAAACTCGCTGTAACATCCTTATGAGCCGCATTTGTTGAAGGTGTAGCATGGGCATAGTGTGCAAATCTGCCCGCCAAAATTTCAGCCGCCGCCTGCCACGCTTTTCTTCTCTTAAAATCCAATCTGTTACCTTTAATGATTGACGATTATCTTGCTCTCGCATTACATGCCCTGACCCCGCCCATTTCTTGTTCCTACTTTCTACTAAGGCCCTCAACACGCGTTTGTTCCCTAACCGCTCTGTTCTTGTCCCTGAGCGTTACGCCTATCACTTTCTCTTCCATTGGTCGCTGCGTCATCTTCAATTTAAGCTGAACCCTTTTAGTGAGCCTCCAATTTACTGCTCCGTAGGTGAGTGCCGGTAATATGCAGGTGTCATACACTTTCCTCTTGAGGGACAACGGTAAGCTGCCATTCATTATCTGAGAATGCCGGCCTAATTGCACTCCATCCCATTCATATCCATCTGAGCATCTCAGCCTCATGGTTGGGATCAAGAGTTACTACGTGAAATTCACATATTCGCATGCCACTCCCAGTGCCTTGCCACCTATCGCAAACTGCTATGCTCTACTGAGTCTATTGAACTTCAGTTTTCTGCATATTAATTTTCATACCTACAGTTAAAGAAGTTTACGGGGATAAAGCGGTCGCTGTTAGCGGAGGACTGGGATAATTTGAGATCTATGGCAGAGCCCTATGCCCTGCAGTGGGCGCAGACAGGCCGTTGACGATGAGTGTACGAGCCACCAGCAGCAGTTTATGCTCTCTGCAGCCAGACTGCATGAGAGGACTCGACTTACTTTTTTTTTTCTAAATAACAGGCGTAGGCAAGCACGTCGCAGTTCTAAACCGACCGGTACATAGAGGTAGCCTCGAAAAATATAAGCTATAATGCCTCAAGCTTTCGCTGAAGTACGTTTTGCAACCCTGATGGCGTATAATCAAGTACAGGATTAAGTTGATGATGTCGTAAAACGGGTCCATTATAGTAAGGCCAAACTTGGGGCTTTCTGCGTTCGCTCGCAACTAACCTGCGATACAAGCTGCTTTTCAAAAACGAAATGTTCTGGAAAAGAAAACCTCTTCCTTTATTTGCCGGTGCAAGACATTAAGGTTTTTAAGGATCTCGTCCTGTACATCAATTACGAAGTGCCCATCTGTCTCGGTAACACTGAAAAAAGAAATAAAAAAGGAGCCGCGCCGTAAGACGCCCGACCTAAGGAAGAAGACGCGATGAACTCCGCTCAATATTGAAGTACAGCTCTCGCTTTCTCTCTATCTCTATTAGGCAAGGTTTTTTCTAGAGCGCTCATAACGGGTGTCCTGTTGAAGTTCAACCCACTGGCTGGGCTTTCGAAAGCATCGCGTTATGTAGCACTTCTCGCACGCACCGTATGTTTAAATTAACGGCCTCTATTGCGTAATTTCGGAGAAACCCTGCCAGAGATTACCTGCTGCAACTCAGCCTCCCCCATAATCTCTAAAACTGCGCAAATTATGTATCCTTTTCGACCATCGCGAACAAATTTATCTCGCGTATCGACCTGGGTGCAAAGTGAATGACGTCATTACTGACGTGACAGCCTGCTATCGTGTGAGCTGTTCGATGAGGCATTACACGGAGGGAGCGCGTCTCGTGGTGGGGATGAATGGGATGTGCTCGCTGAAGCTGCAATGCAAGCCGGCTAGCGAAATCATGAAATCATGAAGACATTGCGCCAGCCATCCTGCTCTTTGGGAAGCGTAGAATTTCAGCTGTTTCTTAAATTTTTCTATGAGAATTCCGTGGATCATTGGGTGAAATGACTTGACAGGCAATTGCTCGAAATCGATTGATTTGATTTGTGGGGTTTAACGTCCCAAAACCAGCTCTGATTATGGGAGATGCCGTAGTGGAGGACTCCGGTAATTTCGACCACCTGGGGTTCTTTAACGTGCACTGACATCGCACAGCACACGGGCCTCAACATTTCGCCTCCATCTAAATGCAGCCGCCGCGGCCGGGATTCGATCCCGCGACATTCGGATCTGCAGCCGAATGCCATAACCACTAGACCACCGTGGCGGGGCTGCTCGAAATCGATCAATAGATATATGAAGCCACAATGGCACTCGTAAACAAAGAGTATTAGCGGGTCTATTGATGTGACAAATGTGTTTTTCGCTCTGTAGGACGGACGTACGGACCGATGGCCCAGTTATTCCAGTCCAGTAAGGCGGCCATCGCGAACGGTGTTGGAAGTTCAACGGAGCAACGCCCGAGTTATGGAAAGCGCGGCTGCCTGATGCAGGACACAGAGGAGACGCTGTCGACGCCAAGCAGCGTGCGCTCGTAGGTGGATATGGACGCAGTCTCGGCGGTAGAAGTGACAGTGACAGTTCGCCAGCATCGGCGTGCTTGCTGCAGGAAAGGTATATGACGCGGATGTCATACTCTTTAAATCCAGGAGGCCAATGTGCAAGGCGGTTGCATGGCTTACTTAGGGAAGACCACTAACGGAGAGCGTAATGGCTCGGGACAACATCGGAAGTGCGACCATACAAATACAGAAGGAGCTGTCTAGGCGTCCGAACCATTGTTAAACAATCTCCAAAGCTGCCGTTCGATTCAGCTTTGTTTAACGTTTCACTGGCTCATGTGTGTCGACATATTCGGAGATATGATGTTTACGCTGTGCAAGACCAACACTGCTGGCGTCTATATGCACCTCGGTTGCAGCCAGGGAATCGTAATGGCACGATATAGGCGGGGAATATGGAAGAGACGTACTGTGTAGAATGCTTGGTTACACGGGGAAGAACACGACAAGATAACTTTTTATCTGCTTAAAAGCAGGGCCAAATGCGAGATTACGGCGGTAAAGTTGCAGTAAAAAGCACCGACTATAGGAGCACAGCCCCAAAAAACTCTAACTTTTGGTGGCTGTCAATTTGAACACGCCGACGCAGCCCGTAGTTGTAGCCGTGTGAAAAAGTATACAGCCTTTGTTGATGCCACGCGACCGAGTGTACGGTTTGAGGAGACCGAATCGCCACTTCTTAGAATGGGTTCGAATTGAGCATCTTTAAGCTATGTCAATACAGGCTTTGAAAAGCTCAAGATATGTTGCGATGAACTGACATTTTAGCAGGTGGGTAATGACAGAACATCTTGGTAAGCTTCGCGCAAAAAGGAAGCGAGCGACACCAGCAGCAAATAAACAGATTAGGGCGCTTTACTCGCAAATAATTTGATTGGAAAGCACGCGAGTGATTTTAAAATTACATCCGACGTCCGCACACACCGGTACCATGAGCGAGTGCATCTATCTATCTATCTATCTATCTATCTATCTATCTATCTATCTATCTATCTATCTATCTATCTATCTATCTATCTATCTATCTATCTATCGATCTATCTATCGATCTATCTATCTATCTATCTATCTATCTATCTATCCAGCCAACTGTCCACGTATCCTATGTATGTATGTATGTATGTATGTATGTATGTATGTATGTATGTATGTATGTATGTATGTATGTATGTATGTATGTATGTATGTATGTATGTATGTATGTATGTATGTATGTATGTAGCTACAACGTCTCGGTAGCTGGCCAGAAACACGTATGCCTATATCCCATTTGCGTAGTTCTCTGCATAAAGATGACATCACGACTTCTAATGGAAAATGTAATGAAACCAAAACTGAAGGCAAAAGTGAAGTGATGAAGTACTTCGAGATATCCTTCAGGAAAACTTCCCACCACTTCATTAGTGCACAGAAATATTTTCGAAAGAAAAAATTGCGGCTGACACGGCCGCATTCCTCCAACTCAATTCAAAGATGCTCTAGCGCGAGGCACGTCATCACTCATTCTTTATTGTCAACAGAGTCCGAGAACCCAGCACTAACTTTTTCTTTACTTTGTTCTCTATTTCAGTGTTTTTGGTTTTGCGTAAAACGCGAAAGTACGCCTGGAAACTGAGCTAGGACTTGACAGGCGTGCGTCGTATTCTGCCTCTTGGCGTTACCATATAAGCGTCGCCACTCAACAAAACTGGCGAAGGACGTGCCATGCGATACTGTCAAAATTAGAGAGCGGAACGCGCTGAAGCGCGAAAACGAGACCATCTAGCCGACCGCTTTGTTGTCAACGTTAACGTCATTGATTTATCTTATTAAAGCAGCGAATATGCAAGCCATTACTCCGTGTTGAAAGGCCCAATTTACGTCACTATGTCATTGGATGTCTCTAGAATGGCTAACGTGACAGATCATCTCCATTTATTTCGATTGCTAGTTTACTCGAAATATATTGACCGACTGGTGCTGACTATTCAACTATTCAAAATACATTCGGTATCTCGAATACGAATTATTGCGTCCTAGTACCGAATCGAATACGAACGCTATTCGATTCTTTCTTCAAAGTTTCCGAATATTGGAACACTCTTTATAATTATGCAACACGGCTTCTCGTTGTTGGCAAGCGATCACAAAGCCAGAGGTCCTTTTTTTTTACTTTTACTAGGATAACGTGTGCACTCGACTATACCTCACTAAAGTGCAAATGAAACGCTTCATATTATCTATAAGCTGCAGACCAGAAAAACCTGATGCGGCAAGCTTCAGGTTTAGTATACATGGCTTAACTGGTTAACCTGCTCTTCCAGCTTGTGAAAAGCAAAGACCCCTCCCTGCCTTTGAAGTTGATCACTGTAGATTACAGAGCGAAAATGTTGCTCGTGTCTGTACTAATGGCTATTTTTTTAGCGCGCTTTGAAGAATGTCACTTGATGCATATTTATTTCGAAGCATCGCATAACATAAAGAGCGAGTATGCCCCACATTATCTCCAAACTTAATCGCTGAAAATAACACCGTCCAGAGCACAACTAGCGAAAGGTATGAAATGGGTCTCACTTAACATAATTCATCCTGCAGATTTAGTACGCCTAGTACAGCCCATTTGGTACTGTATCATGCCAGTGACGGACCACGGGCCTAAAGTGCATTTTCTAACTTTGTGGATCCGCTATATTCTCCAAAGGACCAAATAGAAAAGGTACTGCCTATACCTCGAGTTAACTTTTACGACCGAAAACCAGAGTACTTGTGGGATGAAAGGCAAACGTTCCTAAACGCGTTTTAAAGGATATACCTGACACGAACACACAGAAGGAAGGGGATAAGTTTCTAGCGCCGAATCAACTAAGGGATAAAACAAATATCGTCCTAAGCTGCAAAAAGGTCCTCGTTTGCTTCTATAGGACGTTCCCTTGCAGGAAATGTGTCTGGGGAGCTCATAATAAAGATTTCTAACTGTAGCTCGCCATAGCCGTTCTTATGAAGAAGCCCAGGTCCAAGAGAGACATTTATGCACCTGTGCGCGTAATATACCGTCAGAAACGCACAGTGAGACGAATAACGGTATAGTGGCCCATAGCTGCCCAAAGTTAAATGCAACAATGTTAAAGAGAGGCTGTATAGTTAGTTGCACAGCACGATGCACCACCGTTCAGAAACGGCAGCAGTTAGACCAAAGTTACTGCGATTGTCACGTCTGGCTATCTATGTCCTCCCTCTTTCTAGAGCTATTACATTCACCGCGAAACTAACTATTTTCCTAACATGGCGCGCTTCTGTGTAACAGCAGTATTGCAGGCAGAGGTGCCGCCGGCGTTAAAGCAAACACGCGTTCCCGCCACGCTGTATTAAGAAAACAAAGGCTCCATACCCATGGGCCCCGCCACGATGGTCTAATGGCTGCTGATCCGAAGGTCGCTGGATGAAAACCCTGCCGCGGCGGCTGCGCTTCAATGGAGGCTAAATGTTGAGGCCCATGTTGTGCGCTACGTGAGTTAAAGAAGCCCGGGTATTCGAAATTTCCGGAGCCCTCCACTACGTGGTTTTGTGATGTGACACCACAGAAATAAATCGCTAATACCCGTGGTCTTGGCAATGAGAAAGAGCGTTTTCAGATGTGTTCCTGCAAGGCGCATTGCACTGAGTAATCATTGGTGGGTTTACGATGACCACAGTTTATTATTATTATTATTATTATTATTATTATTATTATTATTATTATTATTATTATTATTATTATTATTATTATTATTATTGGAGGAGGAGGAGGACGACGACTATTCGGCTCTCGTGTAAAACACAGAGATGTCCTCACCAGCTTAATCTAAGCAGCCTTTACTATACCCACCATTTTCTAAAGTAATGCCGATCTTTATTTTTCTGCAACACTTTTCTTTCGATAACTTAGACTCAGCTGTTTCTCTAGCCGCGGCAGTTCCACTAAATTCGTCCGTGCACATCTTCTCAGATGTGCGCGAAACTTTTCTTGTCAGTGAATGTGACTAGCTAATCCTTCAATCCGCTTCGAATTCCAGCGCCGAGCCTTTCTTGCAGCTTTTCTGGCTCGCCAAGGCCTATGCTGAAGCGCACACGCGCCTTATCCTGTTCGTCGCAATGCCTGCTGCGCTCTGTTTTTCTAATCACGAAACCAGCTCCACTCTCTAACGGCATAACGCAGGCTCTCTTTTGTGTTACTGCGCGGATGTGCCTTCATAATGCCTTGCCGTACTGGTAAACTTCCATCAAACTCTGGTGGGTCCCAGTCCTTTGCATTCAATTCACCGTCTCCTTTTCTCTAGTTTCGTTTATGACGACTCCGTATGCCTTATCTATAATTTCGATTAGTGCGCTCCTCGCTCCGAGATTTGCAATAATCTTACTCGTCTTCGTGTTCCCTTTGTTATTGTACAGATATCTTTTTTCCTTTTAACCACTGATTTCCTTATATCCAATTTGTTGGTCTTTTCTTTTTGCCGTGAAGTAATCTTGCTCATTTATTAATTTATTTGAAGAAGAGTCTGACACGCTTCAGACTCCGTTTCACTGTCTCATTTGTAGTTTCATCGTGAGCTCACCGAGCCATTACTTATATTCCAAATTGCAAACGACAAGGCCTGTGAGGACATAATAAAAAATGCTCTTACAAAGAGCAGGACGCCTTGACACAACCGATTATCCACTTGTCATGACAGCCGTATTTGAAACATTTGATGTGGAAAATAAAAATCTATGAAATAAATATGTAAAAACAAACAGACGAAAGTTATTACTTCACCTAATACGTTATGTTCACAGGTTATCCTACAATCTTAAGAAGGTCGACCTCGTTATTTACCACTCTCTGGATAGCACTCGAAGTTGCGCAATTCAATGAAAAAAAATCCACGCATATCCACGGAGTGAATGATGATGAGTGGGCGAAGCTCCGGATGTTCATCGTAGATCGTGCCGAGTTCCGGATTAATTTAGTTAACGCGCCCGCTACGAATCCTTATGGTTCAACTACGCACAAGTGAAATCTCCCACCGGCACATCATTGCAAGTCAAGATCCAGTGCGCATATATATATATATATATATATATATATATATATATATATATATATATATATATATATATATATATATATATATATATATATATATATATATATATATATGGGTGGCCGGTGAACGGTTATCCAGCGCGAACAGTCGGTATTTTTCAATCAAGGAACTCGCTAGAAGACGCTGCCTGCGTCAACGTTGTCTCTCGCGGGTGAGGGCGCGTTCTCCTTCTTTGCGAGCTGATAGAGCGTTCATCGAAAAAAGAGCGTTTCCATAGTCAACGCGCGCCTTTCGCTCTCTCTCTGTTTCGCTCTCTCTCACAAGACAGCAGATGGAAGAGTGAGAGAGCTCGCGCGCCGGGAGGCATGCGCCGAGGGCGAGCGCGAGGTGGCTACGAGGGACAACATCAAAGGATGGAACGACCCACGGCATAAGGAGCCTCGCTCCCCCCCCCCCCCCAAAAAAAAAAAAAACGCAGGGAAAGCTAACAATGCACCAGGAACAGAACGCCAAATTCAGCAAGTCAAATTCCGATACTGTTTGCGAGGTAACGTAACCGACCTGTGGAAACAGTAATTCATAGGTTATGACTAGGTACTGCCTATACTAGGAGCTTCCTTTATAGGATAAGGAGAAATGACAGCCCCACCTGCTCATGTGAAGAGGCTGAAGAAGACATAGAACATCTTCTTCTTCATTGTAAAAATTATCATGCCCCACGCAAAAAACTTCTACAGACATTAAATAATCTGGACAGACGCCCACTGTCATTAGCGAAAATTCTGGGCCCTTGGCCTACACAGAAATTACAGTACGTCGCGGCACGAGCACTCGTGAACCTCTTAGAGGACTCAAGGATACCGGAAAAATATTAACCTGCATCATGTTGGGGCCTGCATCGCAATTATTATGAAGCACTAGGGGTACATATTTCCTGTCTCTTCTACATGTTCCTATATTTGTCACTAGCAATTAAGAGACAGTCTACATGCGCTATGTGATCATCTTGAACTTGACAGTGTGGACGGTACTGATGTGTGGACACTGGAAACTTATGAATGTCTTCTTTAATGGACAGTTGTACTGGAAGAGTGACCCTACATATGTGATGTGATGTGATGTGATGTGATATGTGTACTGGAAAAGTGACTCTATATGTGTGATGTGGTGTGATACATGTGTCCGTGCCCGAGTACTTGTATTGATGAACTTTGATGAAGTGTACGTAACTTTGTGATGTAAGCCACCCTGTAAGAGAAGAGGAGTAGCCGGTGCCGCACATGGGCACCAACCTCTCCTTAAATTACATTTATTAAAAAAAAAATGTTGCGGGAGAGCCTAGATCAGACAAGTCGGGGAATTGTGTAACGACAGAGCAAGACATCACAAAAACAGTGCATACATAAATACGGTATAGTCATAGGTAGCACCTAAGGCGCATGTGCTCGCATGCTGAGTGACATTCAGTTCGTGAGGCAAGCAAAAGCCCAGCAAGAAAGAGCAATGATGAAGGCTTAGTAGATTGTAAAAGCAGATGAAAAACTTGTCAGCTCAGAGTCACTCAGTCTAATTAAACATGACATATAAATTTTTGGCGAGCACCTGCCCTTGCAGGTAATACGCAGTGCGTGAAACCTCTGGTTCTGTTGGCATTTTGGTTCGGTATGAGCCTGTGTCCCTGCAATTTCGTTTTCCGTAGATAGTTCAGCGCTTGTCCTATCTGAGTTCGCCTCTCGACACAAGTCCTCACTTTTTTTTCTTTTTTTCACAATGCTTCAAGTTATATACCTTGCAATACAAACCAGCTGAGAAGAGGCGAGGGAGTTGAGAAACTCTGACTACCACTGCTCCACAAGCGTAGAAAGATGCCCAGTAATGAATAACAGAAATGGCAAGGCCCAAGCACAAGTATGAGACGATTCTTATGCACGTCGTTCATTAGGTAAAAATGATTTTGTGTCACGTTAGTATTAAATAGGAAACTTAAATAGGCATGTGATCTTGCAGGGACTGCCAGTTCTCGCAACCTCTAAGTGCGATCACAATATAAAGACTCTACGGAATCAGCTCACCGTCCTTGCCTGGTTCCAAAAGATTTGTAATCGCTTCCAAATCCAGTGTGGAGCCACCGTGAGACCAGACGGGCGCAGAGATCTTCCACTTCTGTAAAAAGAGTTGTCATCGCCACCACAGAGATCGATAGACTAGGGTTTGCAAAAAGAATGCATTCGCATATAAACCGGCAACATACAAGGCCTGTCGCGCTCTGCAAAGCAAGAACGGAGGAATAGAAACGCTGTCACTCGGCATCGCATTCTAGCATGTATTCTACTTCCTGTGTAATGCATTTGTTCGCCAGAGCTGTCAACTATATATTTAAGTAACCTCACACTTACGGCTTGTGCGTCAGCGTCTTACTCTCCAAGACAAACATAAGTATAGTAAAGAGACTAGAAAGCACAACATCAAGCCGTATGTCTGACAACGCAGAGTACTCCGTTTACAGCTTAAAGCGATTGGTAGAGGAAACTCGCCACCCCCACGTGTTCAACGTAGCGGGCAACTGTAGACAATAAGCTACTGCTTTGCAAATACGAAGGACATCAAAGATAACCAAGGGAAATGTCAAGAAGTCTCCGAGCAGCAGAAGGCATGCTTCGCCACAGGGGAAAATGGGCAACGACAGCTGAAATGCCTGACAGCTTTTATTGAAACCGAAGTGAAGCAAACATTGAACGCTAGATGAAAAAACATACAAATAAGCAATATGTGTAGATCGGCAGTCGCATCAGGAGAATCCTTCGCTACTAAAAACATGGCGAAAAGATTTTAAAATGGCTGCGGACAGCGTTGTTTTAACGTCGAGGACTTCCTGGCCGGTGTCAGACGAACGAAACTCGAATCTGCAACGCGAAACAGTGTGCTTTTTTCTCTCGAGTGTGAACATGGCTAAGTAAAAAAAAACAAAGCGTCCCATGCCCAGTGTACAATGCCCAGTGGCCTCAGCGCCAAGCGCGAATCAGCGCAAGGGGTTACATGCCCGTTTAGACCTGTCGCACAAGAACAGAAGATCAAAATAAACAACAACAACAACACAGGGAAACAGCGCGACACAGGACGAGTAAGGAGCACTGGACAGCGCATTGTGTTCCTTACTCGTTTTGTGCCACTCTGCTTCTATGTGTTTGAGAGGTGGAGCACTTTAGCGTCCCGGGTCGTAGTCCCAAAACACGTCTACGTAAGGCGTGTACCGATGAAAAGCAAATCAAATGTACCCAGACTGATAATGCTAAAAATAAACCAGATTAGTATAATAAAATTAAAGACACAAGTTGAAGCTAGTTAGTCACATAATTAGATGGAACTAAGCGAAAATAGTTCGAGAATGCCGGCGATAAACACAGGACAAACACAAGTGAAACACGGGCGAATCACTGCTCCGCAGTTCGTACAGCTTTCCCTGCACTGGAACTGACTCGGACATTTATAAACTGTGTACCAAGCAGCCACTGTTACTCCAGTCGTAGGAGCCGTAGTAATGACAACGACAATAATATCTTGAATTTTAGGCATGATTATTAGGGACGCCATAGTGGAAGGCTCCGGAAATTTCGACCACGTCGAGTTCTTTAACGTGCACTGGCATCGCACAGTGCGCGGGCCTCAACGCTTCGCCTCAATCGAAATGCAGCCTCTGCGGCTTGGATTACGCTGTTTCCGCTGTTAGCAAAAGACTGTTCGCGAAATGCTGATTTACTTCCAAAGGGGGAGGTTTTAAATTACCACCGCCACAGTGGCAGTAGCCGTCTTTCCAGTTATACAAATAATGATGTGCGCGTACAACAGTATGTGTACATCAAATGTTGCACAACGTAAAATCTCTCCTAACAGCCAATATGGCGACAATATTGAGAATGAAGAGGAATTATTACGGCCGCAAGCTTCTTGGTACACGCGTGGATGTACGAAGATATAATGTGCAAATCTGATAGGCTGCCACTTAAAGTGCGGCTATCATAAACATTTGCTTATTACTTCTCATTTCTTTGAACGATAGTGCGTTTTTGAATGTTCTCAGACTCGTACATGTGTGACTGACGTCTGTTTTGGATGCTTCAAAATTGTGGCAGTTATGCTCTAAGTACATGATGAACCCTGTAATTCTTAATGTAACCTAGTAACCACCCTAGCGTGTCTTGACGATAGAACAATGTCTGCCGAAGCCATGCTTATGTGTCGTCAGTCAGTCAAAAAACTCGACACAAGATATTGTAGCTAAAGGCGACGAAGGTTTCTAAAAGAGACCGACTTAGACAAGCGCCTGTCACTATTTGTGTGTGTGCTGTGTTATTTGCTGTCGATCTCTCTCTTTTCTCCCCATCATTCAATCTCTCCCATCCTGTTCCCATGCGTAGGGTAGAAAACTGGTTCACCTTACGGTTAGCTTCCCTGCTTTTCCCTCACCGCTATTTCTTTTCTCTCTCTTCTAACTCAATTTTCTAACTGAACCGGTGTACCGGCTCGCATTCACTGCACGCACGTGACGACTGCAGTATAGACTACGAGGCCATAGAGATCGTATATCTAATCGACACTGCAAAAAAAGTCTTGAGCTTATCAGCAATTCCATGGTCCTGTATAAGACGAAGAAGTACTATAACGCTTCGAAATACGGTCGAACCTCGTTACAGCGGACACCAAGATCTTGCGCAACTTGTTCGATATATCAAGCCTTCGTTGTGCAACAACCCGCCTTTAACGAATTCCGGTCGTTAGCTTGCTAAGGTTGTTAGCTCGCAGTAAAACTCTCGAACCACTTGATTCTTTCTTACTGCGTACAAAATGCACACGCATGTCAGGCCTCGATCGCCCGGACTGATTCGACGCACCCCCCCCCACCCAGGCCGTGTTGAATGAGTTCGGTGCCACTGAGGACAGCCACGGCGACGCTGCTTTGGCGGCGCCGTGCATCGGTGCTTGTGGGCGTTCCTCCATCACCAGTACTGAGTTCGGTACATCCAATGTGCAGCCGTCAGCACGGTTAACTCGAACGCTCTGTAGAGTGGCCTGGGCGAATTGGACTGAGTCCAGCGCCGCGTTATGGTGGACGATGCTACCTAAATAATATTTATTTACGCATTGAATAGATAAGTAACCATGTAAATAATATTTTGGCAGCCGCGTCCACTACAACGCGGCGTTGGTCCTAATCCAATTCATCTAGGCCATGCTACAGAGCATTCCTGAAGACCGTGTTGACGGTTGCGGAGTACATTACAGAGAGTACGTTTCACACGGCTTTGTGTGTTCGATACAAAGCTTTACTGACTGTTCCTAGGTTCGTCACGAACGGCTCTGACTGTATAGAGACCACACACACACAGAACATACATACATACATACATACATACATACATACATACATACATACATACATACATACATACATACATACATACATACATACATACATACATACATACATACATACGCGCAAATGTGGGACTCATTATCCAACTGTCGCTCCGACAGTCTAGCCCAGTACCATTACCGCCTAATACGTCGCCGCCAAGCTCGTGCTCGTCATTAGTGCTGGATCGATACGGCTTCAGCGATGACAAGCCCTGATACTCGCCCCTATGGTTTCATCATACGTCTGGACAAGGAATACAGAGCAATCCCATCTTGATCGACGCGTATACGTGGGTGTAGACATGCCTTTATAGGGGCTCATCCACGCCCCGTGCGTGGGAGGTTGCGAGGTTGTACACTCAACCTTCACCTCGGTACGTGCCTCGCGATGTCTTCCCGGGCTCAACGCGAGTGCGCCGATAACGAAAGGGTTTACGCTGCGCATCCACCGTGCACGTTCTACCCGGAAAGAGGAGTAAGTGTTTCTCACGGCGGGGAAAGCCCGCCAGACGTCGCAAGGGGACCCTCCGCTCCAAGGGCGCAGATTGAGTGTAAATGCAGTAGCGATCCCCCACGCAGCAACGTCCCCGCAGACTGCACTTTGGGCGGTAGACGCTCGTCGCTTCAGTCTTCCTCGTGGAGCTTACCTCGATCAAAGGAAGAAATCCGCTCTACTCCACTCCACGAGTGCCATTCGCTGTAAGGGCGTTACGTGTTCGATGACGACGCCTGCCCTCATACTATAGAATCGAACAGCCTGGCGTGCTAGCGCCTGCGTTCTTCTTCACTTTTCTGTAGTGTATTTTTTTCTTTTTCCTGGCTGGGAAGAACTCACTTCGACCCCATCCGTTAAACCGTGCAGACGCAGCGGCTGGAGATGCCGCTGGTTGTCGCTATTCTTGCATAATAGAAGTGGCACGTTCCGGCGAGGCGAAATTTCCTAGGGTTCGCGGAAAGAAAAATAGGAGCGGTGGAATGGTTCTCTCCCTTCTTCTAGATCGCTTAAGCAAAGGTAAAGATCACGAAGACATGAAAAACGACATCAGTAGAAGCCGTAAACGAAGATGAGAACTTTACGGTGGAGATTCAGGAGAAGCGCTTACGAAAAATCGATGTTCGAGAAACCTGGTGCACCGCAGGCAACCAGAGAGAGAGGACGCGAGTGTGCGCAAGATCAACAATTTTCTTCCTCGCGTTGGTCACGTGACTGGCAGAAAAAAAAAGCTAAAAATGATGAATCATGAAATGGGCTGCTTGGCGCAGCCCTTCTGTTCCATCAGTGAAATTCCTCCAGTCATAACAACAGTCATTTCGAGCATAAAGGGGTATTTCTCCTGCTTGAGCTGAAGTAATCTTGCGAAGGGCCAATCTTTGTCTGCCTTGTCCTTGGACTAGGACACACCAATCAGTCAGTAAATCAAACATTCAATCAATCAGTCTTTAGTGTGACATAACAGGTAAATTACAAGGCATAAATATGCAGACATCGCTTAACTTTATAGTTGAGTAAAGCAGACGGCGAGCAACAATGCGTACAGAAATATGAAATTCTCAGTGTAGAACGCTGGAGGGATTTATTTATTTATTTATTTATTTATTTATTTATTTATTTATTTATTTATTTATTTATTTATTAAATGCGAAGCATTTCTTGGCGAACTCGAGCGAGTTTGACCGTATCTATCTATCTATCTATCTATCTATCTATCTATCTATCTATCTATCTATCTATCTATCTATCTATCTATCTATCCGCCTACGTCTCAGTGCTCTCCCAGTGGTCTCGTTCACCTGGTATACCCAATATTTGGGAGGTAGGGTATAAATGTATGGCGAACATGAATGTCTGGTCCATACATCAGTAACATGACATCCTCGTCATGTACGTCACGACTATCGATATAGCAATCACGTGCGGCTCCCACCCGTAGTTCCCAGCCCACGGTGTTCGGGGATGTGCCGCAGATGTTTCAATTTCGTACAGTTTAGGTCAGTCAAAGACCAACTGAAATAGTCATTAACATATCATCAGGACACACTTAAAAGAAAAAGGCATACTGTTAGTCATAGCTTGCGATTAAAGTGTACATGTTAGAAACACACACATACACACACACACACACACACACACACACACACACACACACAGCATATTCAGCAGTTGGCGGGTATCGAACCCGGGCACCTTATGTGCCAAGCAAGCACGCTACCAATAGGCTACGGCAGTTCGTCCCATGTGGTTACAAGTTGTGAATAAACATGTCGATGAAGGCGCTTGTAATGTGTGTTAAGCTCTGCCATACAAAAGTAATAAAGAGAGAAGGAAATAGTAGAGAAGGAAAGGCAGGGAGGTTAACCAGTGTATGACAACCGGTATGCTACCCTGCACGAGGGGAAGGGGACAGGGGAGATTGAAAGGTGAAAGGAATAAATAAAGAATATATATGTGCTACTGCCACTAGGCGTGCTTTTGCTTAACTTTGCTGCATTCCCTAGGGATATCAACCAACGACGGCTATAATACGTACTTTATTTAGCACACTGTAGCGTGTGTTCCACCCCTACAAAACCGATGGCGGCGCTGTGCAACAAGGTTAGTACGAAGATTACGTCGTACCATGACCTACAAGTCAGTCGCCGCCGGGGTGCCAACGTTCCTGGTTAGCCCGCATTAACTACTCATGCGCTTTGCACAGACTGTATACGCGTAACACATGGCTTAATGCTAAACAATTCATAGACAGGTTGCTCGCTAACTGCTTCACATGAGAGCGATTACCACAGTGCGTGGGATCTGCAGGATTTATTTATTTATTTATTTATTTATTTATTTATTTATTTATTTATTTATTTATTTAGTTAGTTATTTAATGCTTTACCGATGGTGTACACAGCACATTACAGACGGCTAGAGTGCATACATAAATATTGGCAAGAAACTGAGAAGACAACCTTGCTATAAACCAAAACAGCTGAGCGTAAAAATAAAATATAATTTCTAATACACATATTAGAAATCATGCAAGCTACAGGAAAAGAAAAGGATTGCACAACGACTGAGGAACAGTCGATCAGGTACCTAAGATCGATGCGAAGCGACTCAATGCAACTTTTTTTAGAGAGGGAAGACAGAAACAAGTATATCTTAGTTTACCATGGAGACGTACATACTTACTTGAGAGGTAACGTGAGCCTCAGACCACGTAGTTTGAAAACTGCATCTGGGTACTTATAGAGCACGCAATTTCTTATATGACACGTACGCTCTCTCAGTTATGGCAGCGTGAAATTCGAACCTCTCAAAATATTTGCAAAGTTTCCGGTTGATTAGCCAAATGTTTATGGTAATTAGGCCGCTATTTCCACTTGGTTTGAAGAGTTTCTATGGGGTCGTATCTGGTGTAGACATTCTTAGTGCCCTACATTTCTTTTCCTCTATCGAATTTAGGCGGCGTTTCGGTCAGTGTAACAATATTTCAAAGTCTGCGCACCATTTAATTTGTGCGCAGACTATGGAAGCGTCTACACCTGTCCGTAGCGTGGAATTTGAGTTTACATACAACTTCAAGATCTCCGTGAAGTGCTGCTAATAAGGTATTACCTGCGTAAATGGACACTACGACAGCCGAAGAGGAGACATTGTGTTAGGAGCTTCCAGATTGTTAAGCGTGGTTTAGAAGTTTGCCTTCTCCCTCCGGGTATGTAAAAGACTTCGAAGTAAAGCAACAGCGGTAATTAGTCTAAAGAATAAGGAAGTCGCCAATATTCTTCACGGCGAAGCCGCGCTAGGCCGAGGCCTCGTTTCATTCTTCTGTACGTTTCTGCAGGCACAAAACCGTACGTTCAATCACAGAGACATCTACGAGGCTCTAGAAATTTGATTAGTCGCTGTAGAGCTGTCGTCTTTGTGAAGGGGAATATGCGAACGCGTGGCGCTTGTGGTCTGCGGTGGTGGATTTCAGCGCCGGCAACTGGTAAAGAGAGAAATTACGTCAGGTTGCGGCGCAGGCCTATTCAATAGGCGCGCAGAATAACCAACTACCACCAATAGGCAAGCGCATAGGTTCTCTTCCGCCGCTGGATAGTCGCTCTGACCGCCAATGGATCACGCGGAAAACGGACGCGCTTTCCCTTGCGACCAGTTCCTATATTGCGACTGCAGGCATACCATGAGCTCACGTGTTCCCTTTCGTAAAGATGACAGCTCTACCTTTACATTGCTGCTACATACATAGGGCAAGACTGGAATGGCACGAAAAGCGACAGTGCGAGCTTTAATGCAGCATTTTGTAGAAACAAATATCGCAAGATACTTTTAGAGTTTATGTCACATTATTAATATTTTATACATGGCACCTTCGGCTGAGAGGCACAAGCCCAGGGGTGGCGGAGCGGAAGCTGCGTCAAACACCGCCCAAGGTGCGATTCTGCGTCGTGCCAGACGAATGCGATGAAAGTGCCAGCAGGGCTCGAGATGCGGGATTTATCTTCTTGACGGTGCACCTAAAATAATGGCGTCTTACTCTCTTGCTACGCCGTCTGCTAGAGTAGTGTCGCCTGCTAATGCGCACTGCAGGGTGCCATTGCACCGCGCTGCACCGTTGATCCTCACGGTGGCGCGGTGGCGTGCACTAGAGTTGTGGAAGGCCCAGCTGGCCCAGTGAATGTGCGGCAATGCACGCGTGGCGCCCAGGCAAACGTATAGGTCACGGTACGGGTGCACAAAAAGAACGCCACCAGCGCCGTCAGCCGAAGATGACAATAGTAATGTGCCTTAGAATAGCTCTTTCACATTTAAAATGAGCATGCATGCGACAGTTTTAATTACAGCACCTGTGATCCCACGGGGATTTGTGACGCGCCAGTGCACAACCGTTGTGTGTTCCTTATATATAATGTAATGCCTGCATAATGCGATGACCTTCACGGGAGTTTCTTCGTTCCTTTCTTTCCTTTCTTTTTTCTTCTTTTCCCTTTTTTTGCCATGACTGCCTTGAACTTGGTTGTTCCGACTTGTGAAGTTGGATTATGCATTTGCAGCTCGTGCCGTTATCTGAAAACTTGCAAAAACTCTTGAGTGTTTTGACGTTTTGCTTGTTCCCTGAGCGTTCCTCTTCTTTATTTCCTCGTTCCCGACATCGTCGCCAGAATGTTCCCCTTTGCACTGCCTTTAAGAGCAAAGGGGACAACATCTTCTTACGGAAGGAGGAGGAGGAGAAAGGAGGGAGGAAAGACAGGGAGGTTAGCCAGTGCTGAGACCGGCTGGCTACCCTGTGCAGGGGAAGTGGGGTGAGGGGAATGAAAGACAATAGAAAGGAGACACGACAAGAGAAAAGAAAAGGATAGAGAAAAAAAAAACACGCACAGAAAAAGAAATGAAACGCGACACTGCTTAGAGTCTGTCCTTTAGACCTTTAGACTTTAGATCTTCTTACGGGCTTTTCATAAAACAAAGGGCGCCTGGAGATTGTGAGAAATGCGAGCTACTTTGTAGACTATGCAGCACCGTCGCTGCCAAGTTGTTTTCTTGTTTTCGTTGGTGTTTAAGATGACGTTTTGCCCATGAGACAGTACTCTCTGTTCATTCTCCGAGATTGCAGCTTGAACCTTGGTTTGCATGGACGGCATGCTAACCCGTCCATGCAAACCAAGACTCAGACTACCCGTCTCGTTAGTCTATGTCCAGTTCATCTTACCAGGAATGATTGCCATGAGGTCCACATAATGCAATATCTGCGTCTAGTCTACTGGTGTAGTGGTAGTGAAAGACATTGCTCCTACTGTGCAGCCCTCTCTCTGCACAATAACAAGGCCGTCATTATGCTTCACCGCAACACATTGCTTCACGACATCCAGGTTGCGTCAACACGAAGAGAAAGAAGCTAAAATGCAAATAAAAAAAAATAGTTCCGCGGATCTAGGCCAGCCTGAGCTGTTGTTACATCAAGGACAGATGCAGCTGCCGAATTCTCACACCTTTAGTCAGAACTTCTAGGATCTGTTTGGCGGCCGTTGCTTTAGTGATGATGCATCACCAACGCCGGCTGCTTCGTTCTCACCCACGCCTCAGATGCACGATAGCAGGCTGCCTTTCTCGACAGTTGCCGCAGTCGCACAAACCCCGAGGCTGCATCCCAACTCGGAGATGGTACCTCATACTTCATAGTCTTTGTGTAAGAAGTCATGCAAAGAAGTTCCTTTTGATTTGACAGAAGTATGTGCAATCGAACTGAATTTTATATTGCTGATCCGCTTAGTACTTCTAGCGGCCGGTACATGCACCTTGCTCTATATCTATTACACCGTACGCACGCTATTTGGTTCTCGGAAGCTCAACCAACAAGCTAAATCGTCAATGCTTCAGCAAAATACCCACGCTTCAAAGAGAATAATCTCGCCACCTCGGATATAGTTACGCCGCTGAATTTCCTGCAGATTTAGAATTACAGAAAGAACAACGCGTGCGTACAAGAAAAGTCACACTAGTAAGGCGCGCTAGCTGAGCTCAACAGCTGCCATGCAATGCACAAGAACTCGCCCACACAAATGACAGGTTTCGCCGGCCATCTTCCAAGCCAGAAAATTGTTGCAGTACGCCGCGTATGCACGTTCCTTATAAGTGATTACTGTAGCCGGTGTGTCTTGTTTGCGGAAAATAGGACAAAACGCCGACATCGCTGATCTTATCGCTCTTTCAAATTTGATACTCAACGTGTGATCAATTGATATAATCACATCTTGAATACGGTACGTTTTAAAAGTCACCGTCGACATGAATACTGCAAGGTTCAGAGCCAGCGCCTCATTCCGTTCCCTCTTTTATCAGTCCTCATCATTTGAGCTGTGTATTACTTAAGCTATCATGTCAGCTCGCTCAGCTATCCCTACTTTCGCTTGCAAAAGCCTCAGCACCATTTGACACCGCAAGCTAATGTGCACTTTCACTAGCCACAGCCAGAACCGCGGAATCTCGTCTCAACTGGCCCATTTTTTGGCGTCACGTTGTTGTCTGATCTGCCCATATCGGCAATCGGTTGGGCTTTTGAGCCCATTGCCGAAGCGTATGCTGAAAGATGCAGCCCAGAACATGGCTTTGAATAGAGGGCCTGAAGGACTAACTGTAAGGCAAGCACTCGTCCCCTACATCTCGTTTTCATTCCGGTACTGTGTTTTCGAAGACAAATGAAAAGGAACATCAGCAGGAACAACAGCCTCTCCTTTAACATCTGCACTGCAGCGTCTTTCCAGCAGCTGCACTTCCTATATCTATTATATGTGTATAAAGCTCGTACATTAAATAGTTGCCCGCATAGTCACACATCTCGTAGCCCTGCGGCTCGGAACAACACACGCATACGCATTTCTGATGACATTTCTATCATCAGAAATGCTGTGAGTTAGAGAGCTTCACGCATTCCGCCCTAAACAATAACAACAACAACACCACCAACAACAACAACATTAATAAATAAATAATAATAAAGCAAACAACGAATGGTTCATTTAATTTCGGCTAAAAGACTTCGGTTAGGAGCTTTACACCAATCCAAGTCACCCAAGCAGTCAACAGAGGTCGCGTGTACAATTTAAATATCGCAAGCAATCGAAGGCTGTAACCAGACCAAGCAGTGTCCATTACAGTAACCACCAGGTTATGGTGACTACCACTACCAAATAAAGTTAATACGCGTATCCTTGCATAAACGTATGTGATGTGCTACACTACTTCGCTGAAGCCACTTTCGATAAAGAGAAATGGCTCCTCGATTTCCTAGGTGAGCGGAACACCACGATAACAGCCAGACCAACCGGGGGCTAACAGCCTCGCTGTAACGTAACAGAATAGCAGTGGCCGCGCTATGACGATAAAGGAGTCTCCCGCTCGTGATGGAGCATCGGACACAGTACAGCGACTACGGCGCCCAGACACGATTTCTTTTGATCTGCGACGGCGGCGACGACGATCCGTCAGCAGGCTATCCCCGGCTCGTCTGCCGGTCAGGGTAATGATTTATGGGCTACGCACTTAAGAGTGCCTCGGCCCGATCGCCCGAATGACATCGATATACAGTCGTCCGTCATGGGACCACCGTGCTTACTTTAAGTTAAGAAAAAAAAAATAATGTCGCATAGCGATAGCACCACGCAAAGATTTCTTTCTTCCCAGCGACGACGCTGCGGTTCACTTCTGTTATAGCACTTGGCAACTTGTAAGTGATCGCGCCTCGTATACTTCACGCGAAACCGTCGATGGACCCTCGAAGTGTTTCGACAGTTGAGGACTTTACGAGACAATCTGCGCCACGGTTAGGTAGGGAAAAAGAGGCTTTGAGATAGCGGCTCATCCGTTCCGTACCGCTTCGTAGAAGGACGCGGAGACGACGCCTGGCCGAGATGCAGGACAGTCTAATGTAGTACGTAGTCGAAAAGGGTACATTTGTGCACGCTCGTACTTGTTTTGTGAGTTCGCAACTAGTGCAAGTTGGCGCCTTCAGAAGGTACAGCGTACTGAGAAAAGTAAGTCAAACAATATTGTAAAGGCACGATGCACAGAGAATAAAAGGTCGCATGTAAGCATTGGATTATAACGATTGGTACGCTCTCTTGGTCGAGAAAACCGTGCCATGACGTTACGACTGTGGCCACTGAAAGATGCGGAGGCTTCGAAGTCAGTGTACGATCGAATGATACGCCGATGTAACATATGCTGAAGACGGCGGAAGCGAAAGTACGCCTATTATACTTCGCCCGAAATTGTCACGTTTCATTCAGTGGGGGCTGCTCAATACTGCAACAACATAAGGTTACCCTCGTCTTGACGCGTAACTTGACGAGCCCAAAAGAGACCAGAAGTACTTGTTCGTGGGCGAGTTGGTGACTAAACTTGCTAAACATGTTCAGGCATCACGGCGAAACCAGGAAAAAATGGAGAGACGCCTTGCCTTCATCTTTCGTGTCTCTATATTTTTTTTTATTGCGCCTGAACATGCTTAGCAGAAAGAGACTAGGAGTCCTAAGCTATCCCTTAACAGAAGTAGAGGCGAGAGACAATATCTCTAGAAGTCGAACCCAGAACATTTGGCAGCCAGTCGAACATCACTTGAATGTAATTTCGAGCAGGCTCTAGAGGTTAACATTGAGTCACGGGTGTCTCATACACGCAAATGCAATGCTGCCGTGAGCAGTGCGCTGTCTTACTATCGTCAATCGTGATGCTACTTATCAGCATGCCGTCGTACTAACACCATGACCTATCAGCCGTGTGGATCATATGCCAGTTTAGAAGTCGACCAAGTGAACGAGACGAGAGATTTTTAGTTTTTTTTTTTTGCGCCATATGTTTTGTACCCTATTCCGCGTAGCATACTCTTGTAACACATCTTTCTGCCATTCTTTCTTCAAGGTCACCTTCACATGACACATCTAATGCTCCTGTCTTAAAAAAAAAACTAAGAAAGTGAAGGATGGCGATGCCATCAATAATTATCGGCAGAGAAAGAGGTAAGGAAAGGCAGGGAGGTTAACGAAACGCGCCTTCGGTTTGCTACCCTGCGCTGGGGAAAGGGATAAAAGGGTGGAATAGAATGAGAAATAGAGGAAGAGAAAAAGAAAAGCCCAGTCACGCGCACACTTGCACAAGTACATTCTCTAGAGGCGGTCGCAGAGACCTGTCGACTTCAGGTACGTCAGCAACGCCTTCGTCGCCTTCTGAGCCATCGAAGCATATGGTCAGGGCCCAAGAACCTTGGCTGCTGAAAACGGCCTCGAGTCCAGCCTGTCGAGTACCATTTGAAGTTGGTAGCGTCGACCGTCATTATTACTGCAAATACACAGCACGTGTTCAAAAGTCCACAGAAATCGCAGGTAGGTGTGTCAGCCATCCCGATCCGACACCGGCATTACTGACAGATGTTCGCACTTATGTCGTACACTTTGCATCTGTTTGAGTGCTTATTTCGCTGCTTGTAAAACAAATATAGATTCCATTTTGTTTTAAAACAGCGAGAGCATATGTCGGTGAAGTTGATACAAATTTCGCTGCGTTTCAAAGGATGTGTCCTTGCGAGAACCCGAATGAGAGCGAAGCACACGCCTAATCAGTGACGCCATTGATTTCACATATTTAACGCTTTTCACGGTTGCTTGACGGCACGCTGGGATATGGCAATACAAAGACAGACATGCAGACATGGATGTAAAAAAAAAAATAATAAAGCCTGCCTTCCGTATGCTTCTAAACCAGTTGTTCAACCTCCTTCCATGAAAAACAAGAACAAATACCTATATGTTATGAAAAACGAGTGTATCGGTATATGCACTGAGTGCATCACTTAGTGCGCCTACTGCGGGCACCAGCACACCCGAAAAGTGTCGAAATGAGACACCGTGAGAGTCGCGTATACCGCTGGTGAGATAACAGAGCAGGCGAAACTTTCGATGTATCTTGATAATGATATGTACCCTCTCTCCAACAACACCGAGTTAGTCGAAAACTGCGTCATAGGCAGTCAAGTGCGAACGCACGTAACAGACATCACTCGCGTTACACAGAAGGGCGCCACCGAATGACGACAAGCTGCGATATCATGTTCCAGAATTAAACGATACTCAAGCACTTACATCGCTCACAGCATGCGTTGGAGCGCCCCTAATGCGCGAGGGAACCTTCGCGTACGCCGCACCCTGCCACCCAAAATACGCGGGTTCGATCCCGGCCGCGGCGGTCGCATTTTCGATGGAGGCGAAAATGCGAGAGGCCCGTGTACTGTGCGTTGTCAGTGCACGTTAAAGAACCCCAGGTGGTCTAAATTTCCGGAGCCCTCCACTACGGCCTTTCTCTCCTCTCTATCTCTTTCACTCCCTTTCCCCCACCCCCACGGACGCTTAGCCGTGCTCCCTACACGGGCTGCAGAAATTAGCGTCCTTTCCTAACCAAACCACGATCATCATCATCATCATCATCCGCACGCTCGGAGCTCACTGAGCGCTCCGCCACGAACGAGATGGCACCCGCATAACACCACACCGCACCATTGTTTGCTAATGGAGATCCAAGATAAGGGGGCTCGCTAGACGAGACATGATCTCTAATCTTCAGTGCCCATTACACGTTGGTGAATGTTGGGCTTAACGAATTTTCCGTAAATAATGAAGCACTTGACATACGACGTTTCTTTCGTCGGTTGTTCAATTAAGCCATCGGGAAAAATGGAATAATAAAATGTAGAAATGGACTCGGGCCCGCGATACACAGACACGTGAAGACGAAGCGAGCAAGAAAGGGCCCTTGAAAAAGCTAAGTATGTTACGTACAGTCAGGGTTTTCAATTATCACCGCAGGAAGTACAGACACCCGGCTCGCAGGGATCCATTTTTCTTTCGCTTGGTAAGCTGACCATATAGGAAGGGTTCGCGGCCGGCGAGCTCGGTGTGTCATCAGTTTCAGTTCGGTGTTTCCGACGTCTCCAAGCTTTCAGAATCGTAATCGATTTCTGCTGATGACGGGAGACTTGCGAATGTCTAGACACGATCGAAGGGCGCCATCGCGGCTGCTCTCTGATATACAGGTCTTCGATATCGGCCGAAGCGTTCCCGTGTTTCTCCAGAGCCTGCGTACCTCGTAATAACGAGACGGCGCAGAGGGGTCTCGTTAGGAAAAGAGTAATATAAAAACGATCCGATATATCTCCGACAAAACAAAGTGAGGACGCCAACAGAAAGCTGAAAACCGCCGCTTGTGCATGCTCGCTGTTATACTGCGGAGGTGACGCCACATAAAAGCCGACGTTGTACGCGTCATTGAATTTGTCTGTAAGGCGCTTAGAACCCGATGGAGTCGCTGCCTCCCTTTCCAATAAGTGCGAAGTCTATAGCTGTAGTGTTTCGTCCTCCTCCTAAGCCTACTTTGCCCGCTTTCACGCATGGCACCGGTGGAAGTCTTTCATTTGGGGCCTCGTCATTCATTATAGGCGACGTGCATAGCAATGAAACGTTCGCTCCAGGAGCTCGCAGGGGTCCTTATCGCGGTCCCCTATACGAGACACCAGCTCAGCGTCGTCTATCACGAGAACGTATGAATGGTGTCTAATGCGTCTCTGTTAGGAATGGCTGACGGAGGGCGTCTGGTGTTGTTTAGTAGGAGCGAACGAACGTCCCACATGGTCGCGACGAACGCTTGGTATATAAAGGCGGCGCATTCGATATGAAGAGCTACGACGCGGCCGAGGACAACGCCCGATAGTAATGTGCGACTCGCGGATCGTGGGGTGCTTTTGCTGTAATCTGATGTCATTGGCTGCAAATGAAGCAAGCGTACAGAGCCGCAAAAGAACAGGCAAAGCTCTGAATGTGCTGCGCCTGATACGAAAAAGTATGAACAGCTCTTTCTGTGAAGGTCGGTGACCAGCAAAAGTGTAGTGACGTAATGCTTGGAGCCGTCTGCGCCACGCACGTTTTGCACACTCTCTGGAAACGGCACGCACTGTTCTGCTTACGGACGACATAGCGACACTAACACTTACACTAACACCGACACTAAAACTGACACTAAGACTAACACTAACACTGACATTAACAATGACCCTAACACTCACTCACTCACTCACTCACTCACTCACTCACTCACTCACTCACTCACTCACTCACTCACTCACTCACTCACTCACTCACTCACTCACTCACTCACTCACTCACTCACTCACTCATTCACGTGCCCACGTGGCTTCCGGCTTTCTGCCCCTCACGGTTTTCGACTACACTTGGGGTGGAACGCCACACAGCTTTTGCTTACGGACGACAAACGCACAAAAACACGCGGGAAAGAAACGCTGAAAATTCACCTCAGGGAACCGTCAAAGGGCCGCAAGCGCTTTCCGTGCAACGCAAGGTTGATGAGTGCGCTTGTTGTAGCTATCCTTTCCTTAAATTTCATGATACTGTGTAAAAAACTTGCGGAGGTTTAAGAGCACCGCGGCGTAAAGCAATATTTAGGCGAAGGGGAAGTAATGGTAAATTATAAGATAAGAGATGTAGTAAACTTACAGTTCTGTCACTTGAGATTTCCTGTCGAGAGTAGCCCCGCTTAGCCCATTTAGATCATTATAGCACTGCGCAACAGGGCGAACATAAAGAATAGTAGCTGTGCCGAACGTTGTTTAATGTTACGAATCGATTCGCAGACCGTACATATATTTTTCTTTTCTACGAACCAGAACTCATTCCGAATAACATTTAAGTCGTGGATTTGTATTGCAAGCTGAAACCGCGTTTTCTAGATTGAACAACCCGATAAGTACGCAGTCATTTTGATTGCGCCAGGACACCTATGTATAAAAGAAAGAAACTCTTGCAGCATGTTCTAGCACAAAGGAAGCGTGAGAAATTCACTCGGAGAAGCAGGCAGTTTATAGAAGGAAGAAGTCGTAAGCTTGCACATACTTGTATAGAATGCGCTATGGCCCGAAGAAGGCAGCTTCTATAAGCATACATCTGAGATCTTAAGCCGCGGAGGTCGAGACGTTTCAACTGACTTTAAAATCAACAATCGGTGGGAAACATCTAAATTGCTTTTCGGCTTCGTTCTTTTTTTTTTTTTTTCTATCGTCACAGGAACAAAGGTCTGTTTACTTCCGGTAACAAAGATCTTCCACGATGATGGGTGTCGAGTATTGCCACTTCGCTCGAGAATTCCCATGGGGAAAAATTACCACAAAATTCGCACAATTCATGAAGGCTTCAAAGAGAGCCGCTCAAGATTCAGAAGCGCCATATTCGAAGGCGAAAATACACGCCCTGAGTGCCTACAAGTTGCATTCCTTCTTCTGGATATTTCTTCCCCCCCCCCCCCCCCCTCCCCCGACGAGAAAGGCGACACGCAAGAACGCGAAACACTGGTTTTTCAATTGCGGAAACGTATTTTTCAGCACCAGGACTGCGAACAAAAATGACATAACAAAGCAATAGCACAAACTTAAGCCGCGAAACATCACGTGACATGTATCAATTGTTCTTGGGACACGGAATGTGCATTCCTGTTCTTGAGAGACACAAGAGCACACAGTGGACACACTTGTCACCACGCTCTTGACACATCTGAATTAATGTTTCTGCACGTAAGGCTGTATTTCTTGACCTAAGGCGGCCACGCCTCAATATCGGAGCGCAATGCAATATATCTGCAACCTGTTCAACTATGTAAGGAATGTCGACACACACACACACACACACACACACACACACACACACACACACACACACACACACACACACACACACACACACACACACACACACACACACACACACACACGCACACACGTCACAGTCGCGACAGCGATGAACGTTATCAGAAACGGAAATACGTGACAGGAAGCAATGTAAAAGCCCTTGCATTCCACGTATTTAGCTCTAATTTTATCGAGATGTCATATACTACAGCAAGCGTATGCTACAGAGAACCGTGCTATAAGGAGAAGCTCGTACCGCAAGAAGTGCACATTACGGTTTCCAACTAATATGACTAATATGTACTTTATTGTCATCTACGCTCGCGTACATTGGCAGTGTAGCAATGTTCCAATTTAGGAACCTCCCGGTGTTCGTTTGGTTGTCAAAGAAACGATAGTGGTATGCGAGTTCTAAATAATATGATATGATATGATAAAACCGAGATACGTAATGTATCCATTCCACTTGCACGCTGCGAATTGCGTATGTCTGATTGAAATGGCTAACACAGCAGCTGAGTGATACAAGCTTGCATATGCGACAGTTTAAACCTATCGGGCATGGTTACCATGGCTCACGCGTAGGCCGGCTCTGTAGTCATTACTATAGTGAGATTACTTTGACACATAAGTAACTCGGTATATATTGTTGTTTTGTGGGGTTTAGCGCCCCAAAACCAGCTCTGATTATGAGAGACGCCGTAGTGGAGGGCTCTGGAAATTTCGACAGCCTGGGGTTTTTTAAGGTGCACTGACATCGCAGAGCCCACGGGCCTCAACATTTCGCCTCCATCGAAATGCGGCCGCCGCGGCCGGGATTCGATCCCGCAATCCTCGGATAAGCAGCCAAGTGCCATAACCACAAGACGACCGTGGCGGGACCCGGTATATATAGCGTCTAGTATAGATCAATGTAACTCAGTGTACTAGTTTACTTTGGTATGCAGTGGATTAGTTTGATGTAATAGATTGCTCGTTCGTAATATATTACGAACACCTCGCTGTGCAGCCTGCGATGTCTCCACCCTTAAAGAGAATACTGCGCGTGTGCGCGCAGTATTCTCTTTAAAAGCAATAGTGCGCGTGCGTCTAATTAAGCTTTGAGAAGTAACGCCCCTCCACCTGCTGACATGACTGGACGGCGCGCAACTCTGCTTGCACAAGCTACGTGATTGAGCACCACGCTGATCCCTCGCCAGTAAAAGCAGCAATAAAATAAATTCACACGACTTTAAGCAGCGAATCTTACTTATCACCCAACTTCCCAGGTAAAATATAGGATGTACAGCTTGTCGATCAGGGAAGAAAGTAGGGCGCGCAAAGACGGGCACACGACAAGAGAACAAGCCACATCACACAGCCTCTGCATTCTTCAGTTCTCTTTTGTCGTCGTGTCGGTGTTTAAAGGCCTTATCCTGGCTCATGATGAAGACCTAATTACTTCAACATTTTGTCGTTGTTTCGGTTCCTGCTTTATCTTCTATAAACTTGTGCACGAGAGCAACTGAGAACTCTCCATTTTGAGGACCAAATGACAACAAACTATAAACTGGATTTCGCAAGACATACGCGATTTCTAGTACCAGTGACACTTTAATGCTCAGTCAATTTAATGTTCATTTTCTTTAAATCGACTACAAGGCGGCATGAAAGAGCCTCGAAAGGAGCGATAGATGACCTTCTTCTTGAACATACAGTGGTTAAGGGGTCGAGGTCAGCTGCCAGAGCTCAAGACTACCGTGCTTGGATGTGGTTAGACGAAACTCAAGCGATGCAGCCTTTTCCAGTTAAACACGAGTGTTTCTACATTTTCTTTTTTTCTTTAGCGTAGCAGAGAGTCGATTAGCCACTCTTGTCTGCGAAATGTGCACGCCGTTCAAGAAAGAGAGACGGAATGTGCGGCGTACACGCAAGGACAATACCGTAAAAGACGTTGAGTGCTGCTTCTCGGTACTGTGCTCCTAGGTCACTCTTAACGTCATTGATATCGTCATTCGATATTCGAGCTGTCGGTATGCACTTTGACATATCTCAGTCACTCTGTCGCATACTCAGACGGAGCGAGGTCTGATAACAAACCCCTCCCCCTCAAAAAAAAAATAATGAAAGAAAGAAAGAAAGAAAGAAAGAAAGAAAGAAAGAAAGAAAGAAAGAAAGAAAGAAAGAAAGAAAGAAAGCGCACAATCCGATTTTGAAGTCGGCCACGAAAGCAACTTTCTTTCCTTTCTTCTTTTTTTTTTTTTCGAATGGCACAGACCATCGGATAGTGCCGGTCTCATCCGCTCAAAACAAACGGTGCGTGCGGGTCTGCCATTTCGTGCGTAAATTGAGCAAAGGGTAGGTTAAAGCGGCGTACTTTCGGGACCCACCTCTGCGAGATAGAGGGCTCTCTCTTGGCTTCCGCTGTTCCCCGAGCCACTGCAATAATCACCCCTGGGCACGAACGTAAAAGCGCCAAGTTCATACCCTACCGCTCCTCTGGGAGAGCAGCGGCAACGAAATCATATGAACACATAAAAAAAGCGCGCTCGACAGTGTGCGCACAACCACACACATAGAAGCACACAAGACTGCACTCACAGCTGAAATTGAGCACGCGTGATGACCCCTTTTCACCTTCTCCTTTCGTTGCCCTCTGATCTCCTTTGTTTCGTATTTTGCTCGCGTGTTTCCTCTGACTTCGTCGCAAAACGCTTGTCGAGATACGGGCCTTGTCGTGACAGCTTCTTTGGAAGATTCGGTTCTTTAAAGCGCGACCACGTGACCATGCCGCTTCCCCTGAAGGGGTCGGCAGAGCATCGCGAGAGACACGTCGCGCCTTAAAAGGCTCACAATACGTGGTGGTAACATTTCTCGGACTTAAAAATCGATCGCACGCAACTCTCAAGAGGCTGACCAGTAGCGGCTAACATTATTTTTAGCGCTCGATAGGCTGCGGCAGTGCTACGCGCGATTGTTTACTTCACTGCGCCCGCTTACTTTCCAGCAGCAAAGTTCACCGGAGCCAAGTAACAAGTAAAGTTTGCTTGCGGAAACGTTTGCTCAGCTAACATTTCCCGAGCGTGCGAGCTATTTACCATTCTCTTTTGGGGCGACAGGCGCTCCGAATGTGCACTGCTCAGCTAGGTGCTTGAAAGTTTGCTGACATTTGTACGCATGTGTTTATGTATGTAGGGGGAGGGGACCTTTTGCGTTGAGGCAAAGCTTGCACGTGCATCTGTGCATGATGGTGTCATTAAGACTTTCTGCGCATTTGGCGATTGTTTTGAGGTGTGCGCACGCCCTTGCTTGCGCATGCATGCGAATACACGCTCGTGTGTGCACGTGTCTTGCGCACATCTGCACAATATGAACAATCTGAACAATCTGCACAATGCCAGGTGGGAAGACAAAAAACCGATACTATTGAAACAGCTAATCGAGACTGATTTCACGAGAGAGCACCACAGTTCTTTCTCAGATAGAGGTACTGCGCGTGCGCTGGCACATTCCGTTGTCTTCTATGTGATGATGATCGTCTATGCAGCTAATGGTGAATAATTATCTTTATAGGTCACTATTAATTTGGCACTGTCCAAAAGTACTTGCAAGCAGATCTACGGTTGTGGGAATGTTTGTTGCAAGGACTCAATATAGAAGATTATCTAACAGCATCAATGCGAAAGGGTCTTGTACCTTGCGCTGCAGTGTTTGAAGAAATAAGCAAGGCCACGTCCGTGTCTTCCTCCGACACCCAACGGCACTGGGCCATGATCAGGTTTTCCCTCCACATATAGAGCCACAGATACCTTACGTAATGGCTGTGCAAAGTTAAAAGCAAAGCTAACTTTTTCACTGCAAACTATATAGTAGTATATATCACCTCCAAGATGATGTTGCTTTCTCTGCAAAACTACCTATTCCTTGTGTCAATGGTATTCTGTTGTTTTAAAACCATTAGGAGACTTTTAAAACTTCAAAACGCTTCTATAAGGAAGCGTCATAGTGTTCCACCGTCACTCCAACAACACGCTCATTTCCCGAGTTCGTTATTAAAAGCGAAGAATTTCTTGGCGAACTTAAATCGATTAACAGATTGCTAAAAAGATAGAGAACAGTGAATGTCGCCGGAGCCAACGTTTCTACAAGTGCACTTGTCTCCGTCAGAACGGCAGCTTTTGCCGTCCCGACATTTTTGCCATCCTGGCGAATACAGGTCCACTTGTCGAAACGCTGGCTCCAACATCTGTTATCCATCGTTTTTAGCGATCTGTTCATCGATTCAAGCCTCCATCTTCCCCTGAGCTTCTCTCCTAGTTTGGCGAACTTTTCACTTATAATCTATCTATCTATCTATCTATCTATCTATCTATCTATCTATCTATCTATCTATCTATCTATCTATCTATCTATCTATCTATCTATCTATCTATGTATCTGTCTGTCTGTCTGTCTGTCTGTCTGTCTGTCTGTCTGTCTGTCTGTTTAGCCGCCTACGTCTCGGCGCTCACCTGGTCGTCTGATTCACATGGTATACACATAAATTTGGATGGTGGGGTACAAATATATGAAGAACATGAATGATTAATCTTTACGTCATTACCGAGATATAGCCGTCGTGTACGTAACGATTTACGATATTTCAAGCGCGTGTCGCTGATACCCGTGGTACTCGGCCCGTGGTATGCGTGTATGCGCCACAGGTGTTTGAATTTTACACAGCCTATGTCAATCAAGGAACAACTAAGGCAAACAACCAAGCCGTAGACGGGAACCCGAGCCTCCGAAGTGCCAAGCAAGCATGCTACCTCTAAGATACCGTGGCTCCTCCCACACAAATAAATAGACCTGCTGCACCAGCATTTGTGCCTACGGTGCTTATGTTACGGCAGTTGGGCTTATAATGCGTGTTAAGCGCCTCCGACAGGTATCTTATGAGAAATACATATGCTCCACTATCACTCGGCATGCTTTTGTCCAACCTCGCTCGATCCTGTAGGAATACTTTGACAAAATACACTTATGATATGCACATCAGCACACCGTAGCATGAATTTCTTAACAAAACAGACGTCTGTGCTGTGTACTAACATGACTGTCAACGCTACTTCTTACGATCAGCTACTATTTAGTAGGAAAATCGCCACAGGCAATTTCCTCGCTCACTGCTTCCCATGACGTGCGGGGCGACCCTAATAGTGGACCGAAACTGATCGTGTGAGATGCGCATTACACACAATGTAGGACAATCGATTCCAGTTGTGTATTTAAAAATGCCGCACCGTCCCTATCGCCTACATCCTACTTCCTTTGAATCACCCCACTCCAAAGCGATTTATAGCAGCCTAAATAGTGCCCTAGTTCGCTGCAACCTCTCTGGCCTCTTTCAACCTTTCCACAGCTCTATGGCACTCATTCTTCCATCCCTTGCGAAAGGTACAACAGAGCACCCTACCGGCACATGCGACCCGCTCCGATCCAAGCAGTAGTGCTCCACACGTGTGAATCACCTCTTGCCCTTACACTCGTACGCTGTACTTGGGTACAGGAAGCGCGCCTCGTCACGCCAGCGAAACCTGTACACGCGGCACCGCCAGAGATGTCACGCAACACCTTCGGTGCGCGAAACACTTCGTGTGTCTACGACCGAGGCCCGGACCACAGTCTGTCCGCTGGCTTCGGCCGGAGCGAACCATGCTCTGCAGCGTGTTGATCTGGATCCTTCTTTGTGCTAGTGTCGGCCGAGTCACTCGCGCCGGACACGAGTTCAACGCCACCATAGTAAGCATCTTCCTCAACAGCTCAGAACTGTCGTTCGATTCGGACGTCGTCATCCCGGCCATTGCAATGGCCGTCGACGGCGTGTCCAGGTTGTACCCGCACATCAAGTTCGAACTCGTCGTGCGAAACAGCTCGAGGTGAGTGACGTTAAGCCGCCGATAAATTGTTGAAATGAGGTGTCTGTAAATCCACTCAGTATAGCGGGTGCTCGAGGTTATCTCAGAAAACAACGTTGGCTTCAGGCAGAGAACATCTCCTGCAAAAGTCTACGTGTTTTCGCCAAACTTCGGGAAATACTTCTGTTACAGTTTAGTCCCACAATTCGTCAATGAATCCTCCATTCGCATCCATAACAGCTTCAACTCGTCTTCAGAAACGGCTGCAGGCGCGAATAAGGTGGTCCTTAAAGATGTGGGCCGTTGTTTCAGCAATAGCGGCCTTTAGTGAGCCTTTCGTATTATGCGTATGTTTGTTGCCTCTCTCTCAACGACGCCCCGCGACATGGTATTCCAGCGGATTCTGATCTGGAGAACTAGGAGGCCACAAGTTGGCACGGACGCGGCCGTAGATGTCCGCCAGCCAGTCCGGGATGGCGCAGGTGGCGCAGATGCGAGCCGCATCTTGCTGAAAGACATAAGGTCTTCTTTTCAAAACAGCCTCCATCCAGGGCATTTAAACGGTGCCAAGAACCGCTACGTACGCGGCAGCATTAACGGGGAGTACTGGGAAACAAAATAGCGATGACATGACGTCACCCTCGTTGCTGACGATGGCTAACACCATCAAATACAGCGGAAGTTTTGTGTACATCAGTGAAGGCACCTCATCAGCGCTTGCGCAATGCCACTTGTCATTACGACGGTTAACGCATTGGCCTTTGTCAATGTTTGCACCAGAAAAATCCGGAGCCCTCCAGGCTCCTCAGGTCTCTTCAGCTTCCTTAGCGAACGCTTGGACCGGAGCAGATTGTTCTCCCTAGTCTTATAGGACATGAATTGCCCTCTATGCATGACATGGGAATTGCATTTAAAGTCCTCGCGCACACCGCGAGCCTCAAGTTCGACTCTGCGACATGGGGTTCCCTTGCAAAGACCAGCATTAATTTCCACGAGTCATCATTCACGATGTCTTAAAGCTTCCGCAGAAAACTAGGGGTTCAGAAGCCTGACTGCTGACCGTGCTTCTTCGTTTTCGACACAAATGCCGCATCACCAGCAGAAAACATTAGTTCTGCGCTCTCTTTGTAAACGAAAGCTTTCGCTATATTCAGAATAGTGACAATTTCCAAGTCGCTGTGGTGTGTGGCTCGGCGAACCAGGACTGCATGGCGTTTCATCCCCAGCGTGAACCTGCACTCTTCCATCTGTGAAGAAACTGTGCAGATAAGGGTTGAACCAACAAGAAGCGGCACGCCCAGGTAGACGCGGTTCCTGCTGGCATCTATACGGCGATAGACAACTCCTGCTCTCAGATACCTCGCGCACCTGGGAATACAAACGTCGAGGGCCTTTGGCACAGAACTTACCAAAGCTAGCACTAAGTACGCTCGTTGTTCCAACTTCCTGCACACGTCTTCGGTGTATCAAATGCAGCGTTGCAACAGATGTTGATAGACATACTGCTTCGAGTCACATAAATGGTGTTATAAGCACCAATATGTTTGATGTTTGGAAAAGACCACTGCAGAGCAAACACTGAAGGAGACGGGATTATTCAGAGCAGCTAGCATGTCCGCCTTGAGCGGTGAACTTAAACATGAGAACGGTAGGACATGCCACATCATTCTTTTGTTGATTTTATGTGAGCCTTAGGTGTATGTAAGATGTAGATAGTTTGTAGCACAGATAGTTGACCTAGATAAATGGAAACGAATGCTTGCATGGGCAGCAGAACTCGCTAACTCCCCTGTCTTTCCATCTATTCCTTTCTTTAGTTTATTTAGCCCGAGGATATTACTTATTTAGCCCGAGGAGTACCGTGGATATTAAAACGTGGAACAGAACCAATTCTGGCCGCATGGGCACGGCGTCGTGGACACTTCTGAAGAACTGTCCTGCATCAGGCACTAGTGCGTGATCAAACGAACACAATGCACAACAGAAGGACGTTTTGTCAACCCTCCGTTTTTTTTTTCTCTCTCTCCTATTGCTTATATTTCTGCTGCGATTCACTTTAACATCTCTGGACGGGTTCCTCCGGAGTATACACGAATTACTGCTCTATTTGATGCGGCATCCTTCATATACCCCGTTCTATTACTGCAGATCAAGTTGCCTCACCTGGTTAGCGGGCCATTCACTTAATGTGATGTCGGCGTCGGTGTCGGCGTCCACGGCGGAAATAGTTACATCGAGCTTGAGCGCCGTGTTTTGCGAAGCACTCGACCACGCAAGCCCTGCGCCATTGCACAGGTGCGTTATTGAACAAAAGTAAGACCCGTCAGTAAAGTCGTAAACTATGACTTAGCTAATATTTGTACACTTTATAACTCGCGCTGTAATTCGGATGTACGAGACTACATCATTCCGTTACGTGTAGGTGGCTCGTAAAGATAAATCGCTTTCGTAAAGGTGACTCGCGTAAAGGTGACTCGCGTTCAGTCGTAAGGGCGAAGTTTAAGCGTCTTTCGATTGTTCTTCCTCGTACGTGGGTAACGTTGTGTATTGAATTCAGATTTTTCTTTTCGTCTGATGCAATGTATTAGATGCATTACCTACTGCTGCGACATAGCCCGGTATTAAGCGATAAAACATGCTCCGTGGACGTGATTGAGAAGAGCGACACGGAATCGACAGCTTACACGAATGAAGCCCATGCCATACCCTATATTAATATAATGCAAATCATGCGAGCTCACCGACTAGCGACGTGGCGCTGACCTCGCTTAACACTAATGGAATATGTTCCTCAGGCGCATCACATTTGGACGAATGCTATAGGAGCGAGGTGAATTCAGTCTCGCAGTCTCGCTGAACTTCACAATTAGCGTGCTTAGCAAACCGTCTCTTGTGTAATGTTTTAGAACTCTCCTCAGCAAATGTAGTGTACAACGCAGCATAATTATACGAGAAACCATTAGACAGCTACGCACATCTCGGAGATCTTGCGGCTTTAGACAAGGACTTCGGGGATTCTGACGTTGGCTAACGCAGCCGCACTTGTAATTTATAGGGTGCCAGGTAGAAGGTCTTCAAAGTTCAGAGATGAACTTTAAGAGCATTCTTCTGCTCGATTTCAAATATGATTCTTCTACGGGACTAATATTCAGAACTGGCTACTAGCAACGTTTAGTATGACGCCCGTTTCACCACTCGCTGAAGCACCGACTGATGACATTGTTACGACGTTCTCCTTTAAAAAACTCGCGTTTATATTGTTAAATACTTTAAAAACTGAGCCGTTTTACAGGTGACAAGTAAAGAAGGTAAATCAGAATCACAAGGGTAACCATTATGAATCACTTAGTTGGGCTGCCTTCTGCAGCTTTCTGTACACGTCGCGCACCCATGGTGAGATTTGGCCAAGGTTAGACAAGAGATCTGCCTGAAGTAGTTGACATTCCTACCGACTTCATAAATGAAACACTGGTCATTACACTTCTTAGCTCCATCAAGCGCTGCAGCCAGTAGACTATCCGACCTCTCCCTATAGCCTATGAGGAACAAAAACACAAATAAGGCCAGAAAACGTGTCTGCGGGACATAGTCATATATCTTTACTGTGAAACGTGTTGGATCTCACCAAGCTGTACGCGAATCACAAAGCTTTATGAGCACATTGGTATGCACACGAACTGTCAGTACATGCATGGCCTTAGTTGGACGTACGCAACTACTACTAAGTAAGCTCGCAAAAGCGCTTACGTAGGAGAGGAACATGCCGAAGAACAAGCCTGCGAAGCAGGAACAGCTGGTATAGTACGCCGAAGTTGAGAGGCACGTGGGTTGCTCACTTCCCGCGCTCGTGAGCCCCTGGGCGTCATCGTAAACGCTCCTCACCGGCACTCGATGTAAATGGTGTTTATATAGAAGAGCCAAATTACTGCTGTCACTGAAGTTCACGCGGTTTCTTCCATTCGACGTGATAATTCATTCGTAGCCGCAACCTCATCGCAGTTCGTCAAAAACTGCGGCCTGACGCGCCGGCAATGCTGTAGCGCAATGTTCATGCGCACTGCAGCCTCCGAGAACTCCCCGTGCAAGCAGAGCTGCTGCCGAAGCCTATAATAGGTGCTAACTGCAACGCTAAATGATACCACGATACATAACCGGCTGGTTTAATAACCGCACACCATTTCAAATGCCTTAGCGCCTTAAGCTTTTTAGTTACTATTCTCAGTAACTTCACTGTAATTTGTAATTTCGTCGCAATAGTCGTCCATCAAAAGGCACACCGGATGCGGAAGTGTCTGATGCGGATCGGACGATGTCGCATTATAGAGGCCGAAAGGGGTTAGGTGTTTCATAACAAGTGCTGATGCTCCATACTGTACGTTTTCTACTGTCAGTCTTCTACTGCATGATTAATGGCCTCCACAGGAGGCCATTCTAAGTGTTACCAGATGTGACGCAGCCAGAACTTGTAGTTAGACATGGTCACGTACTCCTGCAGTACTCGATACTTGGCTTGGTTGATTTATCAGAGGCTTGCCCCGCAAGATCAGCCTCGAATTAGAGTGCCCCCTCCTTTTGTTTGTATAGTCTGTTTCAGAAGTAGGCCGTGCAGCACTTTGCAAGCTACAGGCCTCTTCGGCCAATTCGGGCGGCGAACACATGTTAAACGTGTCTCCGTGGCTTGGCATCTGCCAAAGGCGGGCGCTACAGTGGTAGCTGCAGCCCTGGAAGGAGGAAGATGGAGCTGTCCGAACAATGGAATTTTGTCTGGCTTCAGAAGAATCCTGAGCTCGATGACCTCGTGGCCTTCGCTCTGCTGCACAGAACTAGTGAAACAGACTATAGGCATGGCACTTCTATCCTTCATGCACGGCATAATGAATGCAAATGTCCCGCTGTCCGAAGAACATTCTGGCAGAATGAGAATTTTGTGTGCCCACATTTGTGAAACGCTCGTTGGATCTTGTTGGCCGCTTTCGTTAAAGTTAAATGCTAACCGCCCTCTACAACTCTCCCTGACGAGAAATTAGGACGCTTACATTATAAAGAACGTACTGCACGCGAAACTGTCCCAACAGTGAGTAAGTGAAGCCTACGTGGAGGTTGCGGCGGTACACCTTGCTTCGTGTACATAACTAATGCCTATATTTAGGCTCCTGTCGCCTACAGACCATCGCAGTTAACAAAAACGTTACCGTGCTGTCACACTCTGGTGTCTTTATTTCATATAAAAGCTCAGTTTTATGCGATAAATCTTAGTGCTGTGTCTGGCAGTTGTGTCGCGAAAGGAACTACAACGTGAATCCGGAAAGAAATTAGGCCAGGAAAGGCATGCATAGATGGAAATATCTGTGTTTCATTCAAACGCGTGGAACGATAGGCCACAGAGAGGGAAAAAGTGGAAGAGAATGCAGCTTCCGATCGATTGAAATCGAACCCACGAACTGTTCAAGGATCAAAACTTCAACTGTACTGCAGTCTCCGTACGTATACGTATTCTTCCCAACGTCATCCTACTTATGTGTAGCTTGCCAGCACTATGCGTGGCTGTGGAAGTGCGGTCCTGGGTTCTGATGACTACTCCCGATTCACATGCACTGGTACATGCACTAGTACTGTGCGCTTATAAACCTACATCACGCTTCCAGCTTCAAGAGGCTTTTGTCTAAACACCGCATGTTCCCACGGCACCTCGCAGGTCGTGCTCGGAACATCGCGCCGGAGCGCTTGCAGCCGAGGTGTACTACACTCAAGGAGCGACGGCCTTCGTCGGTCCGGGATGCAGCGCAGCGCTGGACCACGTGGGTCGCATGGCCGCCTATTGGAACGTGGCCGCGTACACGGCGGGAGGTCTGGACGACGCGTTCACGCGCAAGGCAATCTATTCGACCCTAACACGGCTCAGTTTCTCGCTGGACCGTATTGGAGCCTTCATGATCACCGTTCTGCGCGAGTTCGATTGGCACCACATCGCCCTGTTTGTTGACGAAAGCAGCCTACAGGACGTGCTCACCATGAAGAGGTAGGTGACGCCACCTTGATACTGCCACCTCAGCCCTCTTGCCCTCTTACGTTACCGCGGTGTCAAAGAGAATGGAGCTCATTCGAAATTGAGGAAGTCTACTGCCTCGACCTTACCCTGGCCTCCACGATTGTACAACGTTTCACTGGAATTAAAGGCCGGCGAGTCGTTGGCGCCAAAGAAGTGGTGCTGTTTAATTGTAGGAAGCTTCTATTTTCGAGGAATTTTCGACTGTAATTTTAGCAGAAAGGGGACAGGAGAATCTTTAGGATACGCTGGAAATTTTACGCTTGTGCAGGCAACGTTACAACTACAAATTATGTCAGTCGGTCACGCCCCCAAGCCATTCACGACGCATTGTCGGGGCAATGCCTCCGAGATGGAGGTGCCCAATGGTCGACGTGTGTGACTACTGACGTCTTTGTGCCACGTAGCATGCAAGCAGAACAGCAGCCTCTTAAGATATAATTCTTACTGAGGGAGTATATTGCTGGAAGACGGAGCGAGTTAGTTCTGAACGATGCATAGAATGCGCGATAATCCCGTGTAATGCGTTGCACCTTTTGTGTCTGAAGTTTTGCTATAAAGAACGGCATCATTTTCAATTCGCTCTTCTAGGAATGTGCTTAGGTATGCACGTTCCTCTGTGTGGTTTCCTGCAGTGAGACTTAAAGGTATTTTACACTGGCAAAACTAGGGAAAATTAGTCTTCGGGAATGGGAATCCTGCTACCCAGAGTAGAACGCGACTCTACAGCACATAATAAAACTGCGATTTTCTCAAAATAATCGTTTCGTCGGCGCAGACCAAAGGCCCTGTGCTTATCGTCTAGGGTACTGAATGTAGCCATTTTAGTTGTTTTTTTTTTACCTTTACAACGGAGTGACTATCAAATGCGGGAGAGATGACCAACCAGCCTGGTATTTACGAGTTTGTTTTGTAGCAACGCTCGGAAGCAATTTATATACGCAAGTTATGTACTATTTTGTCCGGGGTCTAGAATGCAGCAGTAAGCTTGAGAATAAGAAGTTTGATCTTATTTTCTTATTTTAGAGACGTCTAGACATTACGTCTGGCCACACATTGACTTCAGGTACGCGTAAAGAAGTCGAGAGACTCCGAACTAGCAGACACCCAAAACGATACGACAGAGTAGAATCTTACTAACACGAAGGTACACAAAGAAGGGACTTCCTGACATACGGAACTCTTAACGCGCATCATCTTAGAGCTCAAACTTTGACGCCTTTAATACTTTCGTATCGTGCAGTTTCATCTCAGTTATATGTTGACATAGCTGCACTCCAAAGCGATGAAAAACACCAGCCATAAGGAATTCCGAGCTTTTCTCTGTTGCCCGATAATAACAGAAGCTATCAGGTAGTGATGTGGCTATATATGGCAACACAAGACATCAGGAATTGGGCCTATCTGGCCATATATGGCAGTTCTCCACCTGTGGTCATTCATACTTGCCCAGTTCGTGATATGGTAATATACGGCCTGTGTCACAATTTCATTACATGGCTCTAACATGAACTGGGCAAATATGGCTATTTACGGACACGTGCTGCAATAGCCAGATATGTCCTATTCCATAGATAGATAGATAGATAGATAGATAGATAGATAGATAGATAGATAGATAGATAGATAGATAGATAGATAGATAGATAGATAGATAGATAGATAGATAGATAGATAGCCTTTTCATAAGAGAACTCCTATATACTTCCCCTATGGAGCATCCGCGGCTTCTCAACTGTACCTGTTCTTTTTCTTTTTTTTTTTCCAGCATCGAGCAGGCCATGAAGCGAGTGCCCCAGTACGAGCTTCTGCCCGAACGCTACTACTTCACGCGGAACGACTCGGCCGAATCCATCATGAAGCGGCTACGCGTGGCACGTGACCGCGCCAGAGGTGAGACACCGACCTAACCCTTTATAACCTGGATGCTAGATTGTGACAGCTTTGCTCAATTTTTCTTTTCTTTTTTTTTTTTGTGTGGCTTGGGATTTTACCGAGATCTCTCTTCTTGGTAGCTGTCAAAAGCGTGGAACTCCCTACTTTCAGTTCCGCCTGATAGATAGCGCTACGCATTTGAATGCTACATTCTTATTTATTTACTTACTTATTTGAAAACATGGAATCCCGTGTGCTCGTCAAAGACGGCGACTATGCCGGTTTCTCATGGTCCTGTTTATTTTATACTCGTACTATCGAGTTAAAAACACATGTATTACTTTACGCCGGGCTTACTAAACGGGCATAAGTCATCCTATCTTTCTGTCATTTCTTCTAGTAAAATGGACATGCAGTCATTGGTAACAAACGTGCGAGTAATAAAATTCATATAGAATATACACGTACTGATACAACGCCAGCTTATTTACCGTAAGCTGCATTGAACAAAAGCTGCTGAAAGACATCGATTTCAATGGAGTGATCCACACACAGTGCTCCTCGGAAATGGAAGGTCAATATGTACGCAGATCCACCGGGAGATGCCCAGATATCATGAGCCTTTTTCGTTAAAATACGTGTACACAGATTCAGCGTGTGGCACGCACTCATCTTATTAGGGCTTTTCTTCCAGCTGCTACACCTTCTAAAATGTAAGCTGTTACCGGTATCTTTACAATGGCCGAATTTTGTCCGCCGCCGCAGGTGCCCGTAACCGCTATCGCTTACAATGAAAAAAAAAAAAAAGCCTCCATGACTGTCACGATAAGAACTTGGCACTATAGGGGCAGTGTCATCCATCCTCAACTTTCACCGCGATGGTTGGGCACTTAAACTGACACTAAACGTAAACAACTTCTTATGTTAGGAATGGTGGGTTCGTGCTTGAGAACGTCCGGAACATCCCCGTTATCTACACCACATCTTCCTTCGCTAAGAAATTAGGTGCGTGCGCTACAGATACTACGCGATCTGCAGGATATTCCGCGAACTTGATGCAGTGGCGCAGTCAGGGTAGCGGTATGCAATGGGCCCGGCAACGACACACTAGAAACAGGTTTCTCCGTCGCTGTAGAGTGCCTCGATGGTGCTGTCCCAGTGAGGAGGGTCATCGACGGGATTAAGTCATCGTAGCTTTCTACCACTATGTCATGCCCAACTTGACGTGCAGTTTGTACTTGCATACACATCAGTGGCATTCAACGTGGCAGTGTTACGTCACTCGGTTTCAATAGTTCTAATGACACGCTGACCACTAAAATGCGATTTCGTTCAACTGACCCGTTGTCTTTGCACAAAACGAGGAATACAAAGTTCCTGTAATGGTATTTCAGCGGTGAACGTCGACAATATTTGCCTTTCGTGTCCCCTTAATGTTCTCAGCCACGGCTCCGATGCAGTATAGGAGTGGTGATTCTGGACGTTCAATGTTTTTGGCTACTGGCTGTGGTTTCATCGACGAAGACGAGAAAAAATACGACCGGAGTAGTGAAAAGAGAAGAAAAGATGGTTACAACAAAAGAATTAGAGGAAGAACACGACAATGACAAGGAGTCAGAAGTACAGAACAAAGACACAAGGAAGTAGAAGAAGAACAAGAACAAGAAGGAGAAAAATAACAGAACGGAACGAAAGACTCAAAGAGGAGAATGATAGAGCATACATGAAATTCTGGTTTACGCTGTCACTATGCCACGTCCTCAGCGCAGGCTTGAAATTCTTACATTTTCCTCACTGTTACGGTAAAAGCAAGAGCCGAGCAAGACTGGCTCCTCCATGGACTCGTGTTTACTTGACATGTTTCACCAGCAGCAGCAAAAGCACATCGAGCAGCAGCACGCAACTCATGAAAAGTTTCCCGACTTTTCTCAATCCAAAAACCACACAACAAGGAGTCGGTAAAGCCTGATCTAGGTGTCAGAAAAAGCTCAAGCACAGACACTTCTGCGTCCGGCCGATTGCGATATTGCTTGAAAAATATGCAATATGCAATATGGGCGTTTTATGAGCTCGAAAATGTTCGCGGAAGGAACCAAGCCTTCATTTTCATGTACGCGGCTGGCCCTGTCGCAGAAAGGGAAGTTTCTCATTTAGGAGGAGCGTAACGAAAATTAAAAACAAATAAAAGAAAATGTCCACCACTCAAACCTGATGACAGAAACTGAGACATGTTATGAACCTCCTCAACATCAGTGAGTATTGTTGGTGACGATATTGACGCCCTTCTTTATAGTGGTGCGCGTTGATTTATCATAAACAAGGTCATTCTGAGGAAGTACCCGATAATTTGCGTAATAAGCCTGCATAGACAGGGACAATTAAATGTATGAAGTATGGGCGAAAGCTAATACCTCTCATCAAGGCCGCAGTTTATATATATATGTGTATATATATATATATATATATATATATATATATATACATACATACATACATACATACATACATACATACATACATACATACATACATACATACATACATACATACATACATACATGGCAAGCCGCAGTGTCGCACCCATACCACAGCAGATTTCATTCGAGTGTCCTTGGATGCAGTTCTCAATACGCGCCGTTGGAGTGCCTGCGTACCTCCCGGCGCGTAAAGTATGTGACCTGACAGAGTAGCATCGCCTGAAGGAGACGAAGACCACAGGAAAACAGACAATGCGCAGGGTAGTGATGAAGCCAGCATCTTCCACATACCATAACACTGAAATTCCTGTAATCGCTTTAGGCGCCTTGGTACTTGTACGAGTGTTTGTGTAGCAATAGACTCAGAGCCATAACTGGTTCCTTAACAAAAGGGACTTGCGATGCACGCTACGCATGTGCAATAATAAACAACAGTCCTGCCTACATTGATTGGCAGCGTTAATTAGCTTAACAAGATGTCCTCTCAGCATCCATATTCCAGCACGGTTTTGTAAGCTCCACAGCACTCCCCCTCCCTTCCCCTTTCTTTCGACGCACCCCCCAGGCCTTAAATGACATCTGCGTACATAGCCTACGCGATCCTGTATGCCCAAACCGAAGGATCGCGGCAAAATTTTAGTCCGTTGCGAAATAATTGTCCATCGCACGGCGAATCCAGCTCCCAGAGAGAACGTTGCCTGGCGGGGAACATCCCAGCTCCCGGCAAAGATGCGCCTCGATCCCAAGCCATGCATGGCGTGCTGCGGTGGCGGCGAAAGCCCGCGTCCCGGGCACGGCAGCAGCTTTCGCTGGATTATCAATGGCGGCGCAACCACGTCGACGGGATGTCTTCATTATTTTGTAAGCAGGCTCGCCGCTGTGACGAGTCGTCCCAACGGGTTTGGGAGCACTCGCTGCCGCAGCGCACAAAAACAGAAAGCTCCTGACGCTCTCGGGGGCGGCTTTTAGCATTGCATACGCGAATGCATCTCGCGCAACAAAGGAGGCAAAGCAGATAACAACGGAAGGGGGAGGGGCTGAAAAGCGAGGAAGCAGCGACAGCGGCAGGAGCATAAGTATAGCGGAGAGAACAGATGTATGAATTTTGTAGTACCTGTGTAGCTCTATGCACTAGGAGTGATGCAGTAGACGAAGTTGTTGTTGCATGGTGCGCAATAAGTGTTTGCCCGAAGGTGCGCCCGTGGATTGAGCGCATAGAGCCCGTGGATTGACGATGTCAAAAGCGAGATCAGCAGCAGCATCGTGACACTTTCATTCCCGAGGGAGTATCTACTGGGATTAGGACCGGAAAGGCACGTTTAATTCTGACAGATACGGTGTCTCCCTTTGCCTTTAGACCGCACCCTCGCTGTCCGCTCTCGTAAAACTCGCGCTTGCTACAACAAACCTTGACGTCGCTTTAGTAATAATGACACAATTCGTCGATGGGATGTTGGTCAGAGTCCGATTTCTTTGCCTGCGTCTATTATTCTGCGCCAAAAATTGCCACGTGTTATCGTAATTAGGCGTACGACAGGAATTGTTCTTGAAATGACGCAGCCTTATCCCTCGATGCCATGGTTACTGATTGTACTTTGTCACCACGTGCGAGAATGCGTGGCCCATTATTCCGCCAGGTCTATCCAGAAGTCCCTGCCTTACGTAAAGCGCTAAGACGACATCGACTCATTGTGTTTTTGGACAATATATCATGTAGTAACAGCATGCTGTTGGCATAGGATACACTTATGTGAAAACGCAATCACTGACTGCCGAGTGCCTTGTGCATGTGTGATTGTTAGTGGTGGATCCGAGCTTTGGTTTTGGTACGCATATAGGTACCAGGGAAATGAGTCGGGCAAACGTGACCGCATTAGCTCAAGGGTAACAGCGTCACACGTTAAATGCTATCACGCGAGTTCGCCTCCCCACCTGCGACCAACTGTTGTTTCGCTCAGTTTAATTTCATTTCTTGATTAGTTATATTATTCCTGTATAAAAATTCACATATTAGTCTTACATTTTATTGACGGTTTCCTATTGAGTTCCAACGTGCTCTTTATTAGACGTTTAGGTTGTAGGCGGGGGTGCTGATATGTCAGCATGCAGAAAGAGGCGGACGTTTACATTATAGTGAGTAGAACTGTTCTTGTTACTAAATATAATGCAAATACCGCTATAATAAGAGGTGTTCCGAAATGACTGGCTGTTTATATTCAATTGTCCAAGCTCATTCAGTGCTTACAATGCCAGCCCGGTTTCTCATTTAGCAAATTAGTTTTCCTTGTATATCTATTGGAACTAGCAGATCACTGTCGTTGCAAAGGCGTTAATCAGAAACTAAGGTAAAAAAAGAAACTAGTCGCGCTAATACAACACAAAAACACACCTAACTCACTGCGCAAGCTGCTTAACGAAATCCGCGTATTTCGCACGCGCGATGACCTACTTACGTCCATGAAACCGACCTGTAATTAATATTTCATTAATACTGGCACAGTCAGCATTATTGTAATGCTTTGAATTTGAATTTTAAAAGAAAATTCCCGTAGTTTTAAAGAGCACCGTACTTCACGGGAGGCATTTCACGCAGGTTCTCATGAAGGGTGAGTCGCATTCAACATTAAATAGCACCGGCTGCCCGTCAGGCAGGCCTGAAGCGATGCACGCAGCGTCAAGCCGCCCCACGGGAAAGCGAGCAGGCCTCCAGGACTTATTTAGCGCAAGCGCGAATCTAGAATTCACGGGTCCTTCGGAATTCCGCATCTCGCACACTCACGCAGTCGACAGTGAACTTGCGTCCTTGGCCCAGCCGGTACATCCTCAGGCAAGCGGCGGCACAGTCTGTAGCAAGCTCTCGCTCTAGCTCAAGTGGAGGAGCTTGCCGGGCGTTTGCTGGCCCATTTGCCGTACACTTGAACTCGTGCCAAGCGCTCGCCCCGCCTCTCCTAGGTCCCTCAACTGCAAAGCTTTCCTCAAGCCCGATGAGTTTAGCGGTTGAAACGGCAGGACTCTTACTGGGTTATACATTCAAAGGATAAAGAGAAGCGAATTAAAAGACCCCCACACACTTTCTTCGTTTTCTTTTCTGCCTGCCTTACGTAGCTTTTGCGTTCTTTTTGAATTTGATTCTGCGTCTCTGAGATGAATCATCGCTAAAAGGAGAAGAAGCCAAGCGTAGCGTTTGTCTCAGGGAACAGTCCATCCCCAAAGTGTTCCTGCGATTCGTTTCTTCTTGCTTTACAGTCACGCATTCGATTTCTTTGTCCTTTTCTTTTCCACAATGTTGCTACGTGTGGAAGCAGAGAAAGAAATTTCAACCGTGTACCGCATTGAGACAATATTTTCGACGATAGTTAGGACGTGTTATGACAGATTTTTCGCAGCATCGACGTTGAGTCTACGTTGCGAATTCGACTGTTTCTGCATGAAGAGAGACGGGGTCCCGCTTGTCAAATATACTATGCGCTTACTTTGCATGACGCATAAATTTTGCGCAGTTTCAAATATTTGCCACGCTGTTGATATTTTTGTAGAGTGAAAGTGGCATTAACGTTTCTTTCATGTCATTTTGAAAGAATGAATTTTTTTGGTGTTCTCTTTTCTCTCCTAATGGATTGGTTTATTCTTTTCTAACAAATATATTCTCACACTGGAGGCCAAATATCTCGTGCTGGCGCCCTCAGAAAAAAAAATAGATGCCTTACAAAAAGAAAATGGAGGAAGTCATTAGCAGAGGGTAATCCTATGAGCCCCTTGGTTAGACTTAGATGCTGGCAGTCTGATTTGCCTATACGAAAGGCGGCTAATACTGTATGAAAAATATTGGTTGGCGCTGCGAATAATATCCTACATGGGCAAAGATTATCAGAATATGCTTAACTTCTCTTATCGCTCCAAAAAATCTCCCGATGACAAGCCTAATATCATACGCATACAACTTGTTCTGTTCATATCAACGCACTTATTTGCTCAGTCGGCTCGCGTCTTTTTTTCAATGATGTTGCAGCACGGTATATTTTTCTTATTCACCAGTGATGTTCGGAAGTCCTCTGTGACATTATTGTAAAGTGCTGCTGGGATCGTTAATCTGTAATGTGTCTACATTAGCATTTAACGACACTTTTTACGTAATATTTTTGCATAATACTTCACAACACTTTTTTAGGGCAAAGCTGTATATTGCTAGGACATTCTGCCTGCCCGTAAACAGGGAACCCAATGCTTGTAAGACTCAGACTATAGGGGTATAAGCCACAAGTAAATGCTTGATTGATTTATTGATTGACTTAATGGCTTTCAGCCTATTTGAAGATGGAAAGAAAGAAAGAAAAAATAAATCTCTATCGCACATGCAGCCACACCATACACGCAGCTTCGCTGGATAACCGCCTTCACAGTGCAAAATGGCTCATGAATGTTGTAATGAGAACAACAACGGCCGAATACAGGACACTTAGCCTAACACAAGGGCAACGCTGACCTAAGATGACCTAGTTATAATTACTCAGCTTGGATGAACTAACTGTCATGGCGTATTCAGAGCGCTCTCGCCTCATACCCGGAAGACCTGGGTTCGCTTTCCATCGTTACCCAAGTTTTTTGTCAGCTCAATTGTTTTGTTTTGTGTGCAGGTGCTGCCTTGTAGAAATTAGCGCCGATCCGGCCCGTTTTAACGCGACAGCGTTAAGCAACTTATGCCTCAAAAAACCCGATATCGGCGTCGGCGTAGCCGTCTACGGCGGAAATGATCATTTCGAACAGCCACTACCGCCGTCTCCTGAGACACCCGATCCCGCAAGTCCTTTGCCATGGCGAAGTTGCGCTAGTGAACAAATTTAAACTTCTCGAAGTAAAATACCTCAAAGACATTGTAAACTATGACCTAAGCAATACCTGCACACAATAGCTCGGACTGTTAGTTGGATGTATACGAGAAAACAAAATTCTGCTGTGAGGAGGCGATACCAAAGGGGCCCAATGACCCTACAGCACCCAGTTTTAAAGTCAAAGCTGAACTCTCCTCCAACTTTCTTGTGCCTTGCAGTCATCGGGGCTTTTCACTCGCGAGCAATGCCGCCGACAGTGGTTTTTGGAAACGGAAGTTATTTGATGCTATTGTGTTAAAATGCGCTGTGCTTTCCGTCAGGCGTAAAATGGGCACTCGTCATCCTCTTTTCTGTGCAGTGTTCGTCATCTTGTGCAGCGGGGACGTCGTGCGAAGAGTCCTGATACTCGCTTACAGCCTTGGAATGGGCAACGGAGAATTCGTCTTCATAAACGTGAATCTCATCGAAAGCCAGAGCGAGCAAAACGGACTGAGCTGGTTCAAGCAGAACGACAGGATGAACCGGGTGAGACCCTTTTAATGAATATATTCATCACATTTGACGCTGCTTTGTTCGCCTGCACAGCACGGTATTGCTAACGTATACGCCTTGGGTTAACCCAAACTATTAACGTGAGTTTTTTTACGAACCTCTCCGAGTTTTTCTTGCCGGGTATGGCGTGGTCTCAATACTTCACACTTGAAGACGAAACTAATGACGCATGTCGATCTCGACCATGTAACAAGATGTCAGGTATGCCACTTCAAGTAATCGAAGCGAATTCCGTTATCCCTTTTCGGTGTGTAATGTTAGCTTTCGGTCTTTTGTTGTTGGTTTTATTTTACACCACACCACTTCTAAAGCATAAAACATCGAAATGATACTAAATGATAGCCACGAAAACTTGGACATAGGAAAGGTCAGGAGGCGTAAAAGCAGAGACAGTGGCACCTGCGTGGCTACTAACAACTGGCGCTTACTATAAATACAGTAAAAGCTGAGAAAGTCCGCAGCGCGAGCAACCCAGCGACTGCCTTTGTGCGCCGGTGAGAAACAGCGCGCTCTCTTGCGCGTCGCGGGTATTGGCGGGAAGCGTGAGCATGCGACAGGAGGAGACGACGGTCGTCGACCAGGCCAGTCCCTAAAGCGCTACTCACTTTTAAAAAACCCTCCCAGTTGTGTACATAACATGCGCAAGTCGTACCTGATATAACCACCAGCACTCACTATTTAGGTCACCGCTCTTCGAGAAATTTGACTCTTCCTTGAACAAAAGCGCCAAACGAGCGCGAACACACATTTGAATGGCATGTTTCCAAATGTGATGGGTCATTTCTATTCCTCCGCCGCGGTGGTACAGAGGATATGGCGCTCGGATACTAACCGAAAATCCCTGCCATAGCGGTCGCATTTCGATAGAGGTGAAATGCTAGAAGCCTCATGTACTTTGCGTCGTCAGTGGAAGTTAAGGAACTCCAGGTGTTCAAAATCTCCTTAGTCCACCACTGCGTTGAATCCCGTAGTCAAATCGTGGTTTTGGCACCTAAAACCCCAGCAATTATTCATTTCTACGTTCCGTGCTGCGTACCATTGCCTTTCTCACTAGAGACACATTGCTGGAAATGACGGTGCAACCGTACAATTTACACCGTAAGGTTGGCTAGTGTCTGTGGGTAGCAGATTAACACATACTTGTATCCGATCGTTAATGCAGTGCCCCGTTCGTCCAATGTGTTCACCACATGTATGTGAAATCCTGCGCCCAACTTTCATGCGCGCACTGTCGATCCCCTTATGTCCGGTGCCGCACGCTCTCTTTTGCGTACCGTGCTGCGAGACCCTCTTGCGATGTTTTGCAAGCTTGCACAGCGCAGACCAAATCAACGGGGCGCCATTCTTAGGAGCAACCTTGTTGTAACCTATGCAAGAAACCGTCCACGTAACGCCATCATCTCCTTGTTCTTCATGCCTTGGTCCCAAATATTGTTTTTTGTGCCAAAAAGAAAGCACATTTCAAACCTTCTCCTCCCGCATAAAACGCATCAAAACCGTCACGAAACGATACGTTGTTCTTTAACATTAAACGCTGTCGGCACTGAATTCTTGAAGTACATAAAAAAAGAAACAGGCACCTCACACGTATACTAGAATATCTTTTCTTTCTTATGAGGTAAGATTCGGTACGTTGATTATATTATTGCGCTGCTGGAAATAATGCCATGCCACTTCTATCCCTGCAGTGAAGGTGACACGTCAATGTTTCGCTCAGAATGAGCTCGCTGCCGTTTGCACTGAACCCTTCATAAAAATGACTCGACAAATCGTCTCTAGCTCGTTGCGTCTGCAGTAATACAAGATATACTTGTATTTGATCCCAGAGGTACCGACCATCGCCGCCAGTGCAAGCGAAAAACACGAGACGCTTATACAAGGAAGCTGCGCCATGAGTGGATATATTTGTTACACTGACGAGATTAAAGTGGCGCCTCTTGTACCATTGCGCAATTTCGCATGAAGCAGAAACGTCAACTAGCATGTCTAGAACAGGAGCACCGGTCGTTTCATACGTAAGCCGATTTGTCCTATGTAAGCGTGTTGTTGTCAACAGTGGGAGCGCGTAGGAGCTATAGCGACTCTCATCCTCAATTTCGACGGAGGATCTTCTCCACCGCCACGACGCGCGTCGAGGGCTCGAGGTCAACCAGGGCACTTGATCCTTTTACCGCGAGTATTCCTTGCAGCGCGCACCATGGGCCGCTATTCGGGCACGCTGCCATCTAACGCTTTCTGCGTCGGGAGCGAAGCATCAGCAGCTGCCAGCTGCTCCAGCGACTTGATCTGCCGAAGCACTAGGAACATCTATGCAATGTTCACTTAAAATACGGAGGAGCAGTAGGAATATTTCTTGCTTCGCGATTTCAAAGAATCGCGTCAGAGGCTTGAAGGTCTGCGTATGATTTGTGCGAACTTTATCCGCCTCAGCTGCTCAAGCTGTGTCCGCGTTGACAGCCATTCGTCATAGAGATCATTCGCCAAAACAAGCACGACAAACGTGCTGACAGATAAATGGACGCAGTGTTTGCGCAGCAATCGCTGCTTACAACAGGAACACGGCGTTATACACGTGTTGTCACTACTCATAACACAAAATTTTCCAGTTTGATAGGTCTGCCACTGCTGCGTACTCTACACGCAAGCGCGATAGACCTTCTCGAACAACTTCACCTTCCATAGCAGTCAAGTGAAGTGCAGAATAATAGGCGGGAACAGCGCGTTTTACTTCTTGTACGGGAATCACACACCGTGCGGCAATCGTTCAGCTACTTGCAATATTGCTGTCAACGCGTATAAGCTAACGTAATGTAATTTGGGCTGTAAACGTGTAAACGAACAATTATCCAGTTAGGACGTAACTGCGGAGGACTACAGACAAGTGCGCGGAAACAGCTACTGCAAACGGATGCTTTCCGCGTGCGCACGACTCCTAGCCCAAAAACAGCGTGCACAAACAGTTGACGATGGCCACAGACGTGCGGCACTGAAATCATCACCATTACGTAGACCACCACCATTGTGTAGACTACGATATACTACAGCTAGAACTCAACGTTGAGTTCGTTAGAGTTCTAGCTAACGTCAACGTTAGCTAGAACTCAACGTTAGATAAGCTGGCATACATCAAAACTGCACTGTATACATCGGGAGAACACGACTCTTTGGAATGGGCAGCAAAAACTTATGATAAATAAGGCAAAAAAATCTCACGGTTTACCCTGAAGTGTGCAGAATCAACTTGCCCAAACATTGACATAACTAAGTGCTGTAATGCCGACTTGAGACGAATACAGAAAATTTATACTGGGGCCATTCATGCAACCTTAACCAAATTTTATGACATCTACACAGTCACGTCTCAGTGCAGTCAGAGTGACCTAGAATCGTTCACCACCGGTGCCGAAATAGCGGCTCTCTGACGGTTGCCTTGGTGAACAAGAGAACAAAGTTCGATCAGAAGACGCGCAATAGCGGGCGCTGACATGATGTTACATATGGCGGCACCTCAAAGGGCGATATATTCATGTCTGTATGTTGTATGCTCATACGAACCTTGTTATAGGGAATTCGAATATAAGGAACTATCGGTTATAACAAAATTAAACTACGTTCAGTATTGCCCTTAAAACGGTGCTGCAGTATACGTTTATAATGAATTACCGGATATGACAAAACCATTTCCGTGTCATATTGAATTTTTCTATAACTACGTTTTCACCGTACATGCATTTACGCATACAAACGCATGCGCAGCCGACGACAGGTACCGAAACTTCTCTTCTCGACAACGTGTGCATTTTTCACGGCCACTACGTTCTACCAACGGCCGCAAACAACGGAAACGAGAAATAGGTACCAAGGTAGCTATTCCGTCCGAACGTCGCCTTGTGGTTATCAGCGTTTGCCTAATTCGTGCAGCGAGTAATGAGCATATCCCTCTCTACCGATAACAAGACGCAGCGGAAGGTCATATCTGGCTCAGACAGTAACAAACAACGTCGACTGCAGCACATCTCGAAGCAGACCCGCTTCGAGATCTCCTTCGATATCTTTGTCTCTATCTCTCTTTCTCTCTCATGAGTGCGTACAAGATTGATTTCTTACGTATTTTCTTAAGTATTTTCTTAAGTGTAATCGTTTCCAGCAGATACATATATATTGTCATGTTTGTTTTCAGACTCTCGAAGTTTCTAAGAAATCAGTTGCTCCCTGTTTGCACAACGATTCTTTATTTCTGTCTTTTTTCTGATGACGGAGCTTGTACGATTTCTCAATGTAGCAAGAAGAGTTATCGATAACATCTGCAACTCCTTCCCTCGTTATAATATGGGTTAAGAAACAGAAATCGAAATGGCAAATGCCTCGGGGTGTTTTCGTTAGCGAGTAACCGGGAATCCGACATTTCTCGAAGTACCTCTTGTTATATATCTCGCGGCGAATGCGACGCTGTTAAGTACGTCGCGCTAGCAAGCAAGACGCGTTCGTTCAATATGGCGTCGTTCCATGCTAACGAAAGCCTTGTTGCAGTGTAATTAGCTAGAGAAAACAAACCTGAGGATGCGTTTCATTTTTGCGTTTCTTTTTTTCTCGCCAGACACAAGTAGTTGTTGCTGTGATCCCATGTATAAGAAGCTTACAATTTACGGCTCGCGCCTTCCAGTCTTTCCGAAATGTCCGACGCTCTTTATTTAATAAAGCGCGAATTAATCACCTGCGTAGCACGTTCACAAAACTAAAAAGAAATCATCGAAATTAGTGCGAGTTCCACGCACGTTTGGGTAAACAGAAATATTCCAGCGTTTATATATCAGTTTTAAATTGCTGGGACCAAACCGAATAGTATGAGCATAGATATACTATACATTAGACAAGTGCTAGCACGAATGACGAAGGGAATTTCAATTTATGTGATTTTCAGCGCCATAACTATGATATGTATATTAGGATGTGATTATATGTGCCAACGCAGCAGCGATAACCAGTGAACTGCAGGCCAGGCAGATTCCCTTAGATCTCTTGTGAATAAAGATGTCTTCAATCAATCAATCAATCAATCAATCAATCAATCAATCAATCAATCAATCAGTCAATCAATCAATCAATCAATCAATCAATCAGTCAGTCAGTCAGTCAGTTAATCAGTCAATCAATCAATCAATCAATCAGCCAGTCAGCCAGTCAGTCAGTACTGCCAGATAGATCACTGCAGCCAGTCACTGCAGGGACGTGGCGGCGCCTTATGGCGTCCCCGGAAACTGCGTCCGCAAATCGGCGAACTGTAGTTCTGCCTCATCCTACGTAGACCATGCCTCGTCGGCGGCATGATTTGCTGAGAGGAGAGCAAGCGCTTTCCAGCTGTACTTTGAAACCGAATTGCGAATTTTCTGCTTCGTGCGGTGCGATAATATTTGGCTAACATGCCCACAAAACCGTCTACCAATGAATGATAGGGTCAGTTTTCTTGTCAGAGTCAAAAATCGTTGTATGGCCCCTTTAACGTGCCTCTAAATCTAAGTTAGAAGTTGTCAAAACCTCGCTATAATTGTCATTCCGTGATGCGCAGAAGGGAAAAGCGGAGTCGCGCTTGCCCTCGGACCTACATCACTGCCGTCAGCCCACTGCTACATGATGATGATGATGATGATAGCGATAACGATAGTGCGACATGACAGCGACATGGTATCGTGATAGTGGTATCACGAGTGATAGTGATCGTACAGCTAGAGTGCGAAGACGAAGGAGAAAGTAAAGAATATGAAGACGGCTTCGAAACACGATACATTGCAACGCAGACCGTGCCGTGAATCAACAGTACACTTCTCTCCGTTAGTTAAGAGACCGATAAGCAAAGCTAAAGCAAAGTAAGCGAAAAGTCTCCACAGCTTCGCCAATCAGTGGTGTTTGCCATAGAAAGGCCAGCGAAATTTTCGAAAACTATAACACTAACAAAAGAAAATGTCATTGCGCCTCCATTCTTCGATTCGGAAAAAGGTCGCTATCGCCGTGAATGGCAAGCATCGAGCTGTACGCTTGCAGCTAGGCCGGAGTTGGAAGGGATGTTATTAGAAAAAAAAAAAAACATGCCAAACGAAAGCCAAATATACAATCCCACGTTCTCTTAAACGAGAACGGCTAGCTGCTTCATTTCTGTTCATGGTTAGATGTGTGCAAACTTATCCTTTTAAATAGTGTTTAGAACCGTGCTAGTAGAGTAATATTTAATTACCAACAACCTGCTTGAATAACGTTCCCAAAAGAAAAATAACAGCAGTGTGCTCATGATAAATGTTACTATATGCCATGAGTAATCTTTCGCGATCGCACATCAAAACTACGAGGTACCAGAGCCGGTGCGTGTATCCACTATACATTGTGTACGTTACCGTTAGCGTAGTAAGGGTAAGAAAAAGCTCCAGCTCGTGTTGCTTCTGCCTCTAGCAAATTAAATTTTCAATTGAACAAGTGATTTCTGCGGAAATCTGCAACTTGGAGGAGGTTTCGTGAGCAACCGTGTTTTCAGTTATTCAACTTGGAAGGGCAATATCAAAGTACATTTCACCAACCTTCAGCGCTCGACAACCTTTTGACACGAAGCATTGTCTTTTGATAATGATTCGAATATTTAAATCGCACATTTAAAATACAGCATTTGACGGGCACCAATTTCTGATTTGAAATATCATTTTTGTTTTGTAAAGAGAAGAACGTAAAGTAGAAAAAATGAAGAACGAGAAGAAAACAACAGTTGTTGAACTATTACTAATCAACATAGACCAGTAACAGCTGCCTATAACTATCAGCTGTTATGGAATTTGGGATGGACTAAGTTGACTTATTATAAAGCGTTTAGAAATGTTCAGGAATATTTAAAAGCCCTTACAAACATTTAGGAACTTCCATATTTATGGAAATAAAATTAGAATTTATATATTGTTTCAGTGTGCGATTTAGACCCTCACAAAGCTTATGTAAATAGGCAATAACTTATAACAATTATAAGCTGATAAATGTTATTTGGTAACTAAGAAACGGTGCATAAGACGGGTTTCGCAGCTGGAATATCTGTGTTATAGTAAAAAATTGGGGATTTTGATATTTATTTCCTTAATTCTTTCATTCTTATTGTTCAAGTTTTCGTTCATTTGGAGCATCGAAGCTACGTTCCCTTCAGAAGCATTTGTAAAGTTTGTATTCATTAGGCAAACGCAAATATTTACACTCTATCAATTCTGATGTGCTTTGCTTATTGAAATCCTGTGCTTTTCTAGTGTTCATAAACGTGGAATATTTGTGACGAGTGCCAGCAAATACAACTGTAGGTGTGCAATAGCACCGACGAGCCGTTTGTGGTAGCAAAACCTATAAATATCGTGACACCTAAGCAACATATATAGGACAAGGTGATTGGTTTGTTTATTTTATTAATTGATTATTCAGGGCCCATCGATTAATCTATTGAGTGTTTAATGGGTTTGTAAGTCCGAGCTTTCACCCAGTAACATGAGTATAGCATATATATTAGTCCGTCAGACCACCAAGAAGCTTGAATAGTTTATAACACCGAATTTCTCTCCAGCCGCGTCATTTAAGCACATGTAGAGACCCGCTAAAATCTTGATTTTTGCTATTACATCCACGCTTGTTTGCAGCCACTGCTTGATGCATCACATAAGTATACTTTTTCTTAACTGAGTGTTAAAAAATACTGATATCTTGCTTTATATTTTTTATTCTTATCCAGGTGGCAAAACTAATGTATCAGTCACTTTTAGTGATCCGAGTCCGTGTTCCTACAAGTGTGGAGTACCGAAATTTTGTGGCCTTGCTGATCAAGTTCGCGAAGGACAACTTCAACTCCCTCATCTACGAGTATGATGTAAGTAACCATTTCGCGTTCCTTCTTCCCCACTATCATCATGGAATCCTGTACCCCTGTCACACTGGCACCTGTTAACTCTACTCAACTCCGTTGTCGTTTCCTCGAAGGAGACTGACTCAGTGTCACCCCGTTTTTTTTTTTTTTTTCGTTTAATAGTCTTCTTGGCGAAGGAAGTTCTGCAAGCACCATTCCCGCTAGAATGAATACTATCAGTCCCGGACTGACGCATATAAATAGATAAAACCGCGCGAACAAAATCGTTCAACAAGATCAATGATAAATGTTAACGTTATTTGTTACTTTGTCTCGTGTGGTAAAGCAAAGAATCGCAGTATTTAATCTGTTTCGGAGGATTTCAACTCCTGTACATTCCATATCAATACTACACCATTCCGCGTGGAATACGTGTTGGGTTTCGTCCATCGTCTTCATGGAGCCTCCAGGAACACGCATACAAACGCGCAATTTGGGAGAACGCAACGAAAACTCGGGGTCTGTCGCCCACCGTGGCACCGGTGGAACGACAAGACACGAATCAAAATAACAGCGCAGTGTGACCAGCATCGTTTTCAATGTCGCTGCGCCTCGAGAATACGTATTACAGCAGAAAAAAAAAGTAAATTTTATCACTATGATTTTGTTGAATTACGTACTAAGCTTAAAGAAACACACATATGCATTCGTTTAGGGCCGCGACACACGCGTGATGTTATACGTGGAGATGAGCACAGCAGCGATGTTTTTTCCCTCGGGCGTCGTTTGAGGCTATAAGATAGCACGACATACTGCGGGAAATAGGTAGTAACTGTGACCAACCAAGGCTGTTGTGTACGGATTGCACAAAGCACAGGCAAACTAATGCACAAGACAGTTTCATATTTTAAAACCACTTGTGATCGGCAGCGCCCCACCGGCACTCGTGGACTACTGTGTCCTGTGACAATTAGGGCTATACCCACCTTCCCACTCTTGGTACGCTTCCCCGCATGACACTGAGGCGAAGCTGGCTTCGCCGCGTAACTAGTGCCATGCGGTAAATTGGTTTCAACAACAGCGACAAAAAAGCTTTTCTTGTTGTTTTTGCCCCATCTTTATTTTTATTTTCGCCCTCGTAGTAACATAGCGGTTCTCCTGGGGCCAGCCGACTACCTTTTGAAAAATACCCGCCCACATTCCTGATACTGATAATTTTGACCTATACAACCCGACAAAAGAGAAAATAGGCATCATTCATTAAACGCTTTCTCATTCAAGGTGATGACATATATACATGATGTTTCACGAATCCTGAAGCAAGGTTTCAACATTTACTGATCACCTCACACAGGCAGGGCGAGCGACGCATAGTTGATGGTCAATGGAACATGACTCCGGTCTCTTCTGTTTTGGAATGACAATTTTGGTACATTTACACACTCTAATTTCACATGCTTGTTTATGTCGCGACACCAGTCAAATAGTGCACAACTTCGTGCAGAATGTACCACCGAAATTGTTGGACACTGCGTGAAACACTGCAATAATCATAAGTTGTCAAGGAAGCAAATTACGTGCAGGTAAAGCATAGGCCATACGAGGCAATAGCGAAAGCGCACTGCCCAACCGAACCTGTCACCACGACTGCACAGGGACATCGGATAACATCATAATGAGGCAATTTGTGTCCAAGAAAGTGAGAGAAGAGAACGCCACATTGCAGCGGCTTCAAATTCATGAACTTGTGGCGTACACAAAGCAACTTGCATAATTATGTTGCCTTGCACTTTGTGCCATCCAGTTTGTCATAGCCAGCCTCGAAAGGTATCTGCACAAGAGATGCTATCTTGCAGTATTCTGCAGGTCACAGAACGTAAAAAAAGTAGAGCATGATTATTACCACCCTGCGCACATCGTAAAGAAAAAGATGCAAAGAAAATGACCGTCCCTGTTGCTGTTGCGCAGATTCGTCCAGATGTGAAGTAGTAGTTACACTTGCTTATTAGCTACGCAACGCGTTGGCCCTATGGTAAACAGTAGTTCAAGATTACAAGCATTGGACTAACAGTTACTGATTATTATAGTAACGTTACCTCGGCATAGCATGCACATCGTGATATTCTCGTATTTCTTATCACATCAATAGCCGATTTGCCTCACCGTGAAAGCACTTAGCCTTACTGCACCACGTGCAGTGCGGGACTGTGCTCTCGCTCTTTTCTTCCGAAGCAACGTGTGAACTGCTGCACGTGAATTCTTTGGCTCTCAGTTGCCTGTTGGGCTTTCCCGATGTTTCTAGGCTTCCTTCAAGCACGATAGCCAGCAAACGGTGTCAGCCCCGCACTTTTCCATTCCAGATCAATCCTGTTGTGGCAGCATTCTATGACAGCGTTCTTATGTATGCCTGGTCTCTCAACGAAACACTGGCCGACGGTGGAGATCCGAGAGACGGCAGAACACTGGCACGCAGACTTTGGAACAATACATTTAAGGCAGGTTAGTGAACCATGAGTACAAAGCAAACCCATAAAACATTGTCAAGGGATAATGTAAAAACAGGCAGTCACTATATTCTGAATGTGAGGAGTCAAAACAGTGAAACAAGATTTCAGTCGTATCCAAAGCAGTCTCCTGGTTCACAAAACAGCGGTGAAGTCTCCCAAGAAATGCAAGTCCGTTTTTTTTTTTTAAATGAATGTCTCAGCGAGTCCGGCATAACTTGCTTTGCGATTTGTCACTGAATTTTGCTAGTTGCAGTGAGTTTCCCCGCACATTCAAATTTCCCTGTATGTAGTGGGTGATCGGACGGCGCTCGATAACATGTTCATTTAAATCCGCTTTCTTATCTGCATAATTACGTATGCACAAGGTGAGCTCATTCAACAGGAGAGTATATATTCAAGTGGAAGCCAACTGTACATTGATGCCGTACGCTCATTTTAAGGAAATATAACACTATATATACTACTCCCTCTCAAACGCCCTGAAATTTCAATATGGTTTCAGATTGCGTTCAGCTAAACTATGCATATGTGTTAATAAACAAAATTCAAGGCAACGACGAAAGAATAGTTTCAATTCCCCGCTGCAAGCGCGAAGACTGAAATTCATTTAGTGAGGTCTAATATGAATATTTTATTGGAATGGAAGGGTAGGCTTTATGAACAGTACAAATATCTTCTTTTTTTTTTCTCCCAGATGATAAAGCTAGGGGATACCAGGCCAAGGACTTAGGTAAATGAACCGACTTTATACTGCTTTGCATCTAATCGATAACTTGTAAATTGCTTGAGTAGCAACCCCATGAGGCCAAAGCTCATTACGTTCCTTGTATATTAATATTAATTAACGCTTATTATTAACTAATATTACGGCAATAGAGGATCATAGAGGTAGACGAAACATAAGAGATCATTTTACATGAAGCACGGGTATTCTGTTGATAGAATGACGCAGCTATATTAGAGCTATTTGTGTGTACTCACTGTAACTGCATGCCACAACGTTCTGGCAGCCTAGACTAAACATTGACAATGATGTTTGGGTTTTGACTATAGTACTTTACATATTGCGTAAGCACACGTCTCTTTCTTCTTGTCTTTATAGTAAAGTGAAAGCCAATTGCTTGTTTTGATAAAAGCCACCTAGTGCATCTTGTGTACCATCAACAGATTAATGAGTAAGCTTAATATGAAAATAATTAATCCCTTCTTCGTTTGTTTAAGAATGGTGGGTTACTGGCTGCAGGTATATTAATAACCTCGTAAGCTTTGCCGGCGAATGCCCCACTGGGGCAGCTTTTTTCGGGAGAGTTGGGAAACTTGAGTATCATTCAAAAGCTCTGCACAGACGGCAAACAAGATGGCGCGGACAGCACGCCCTCTACGTTTACCACAGAGAAAACTGCTCCCCTAGCCTTTCTAAAGCACCTGCAAACTCTAAAAGAGAAAAAAAAAAAAACAGAACCCCCCACATAAAAAAAGTTTACGTACAGGCACAGGCTGGTTAAGTTTCTGGGAACCTAACCTACCCTTCTTCAAGGTCATCGCAGCGATAGAACCATCCTTCAACGAGTTGGGAAACACGGGTTGAGAACGTTATTCCTGCTCAATACAGTAGCGCTACCTCGTTTTATTAAGTCTGCTGCTGAGAGCCAGCGCTATGTCTGATTCTGATACGGCAAAGCAGCTCACTCTTTTCCACCACATTATGTTTTATTTATTTAAAGGCTGAGAATCTACTTACTGCATCTTGGTGCATGCGAGATTTAACACCAATCACACGACTAGAGCACTGTGGATATTCGAATGAAGAAACGTAGGCACATGATCTGCATTCCCCTTGCCACATTAACCTCCCGCAGCATGCTTACATAGTTTATTCAATGAAATTCGTGGTGTGCCGAAAACTGGTCTCGCAAGGAAGGAACATATGACTGTACAAAACGCACACTATAACCAAAGATAAATAAATAAATAAAAATAAACGCTAAGCAAGTTCATTGACGTTTCTTCGTTGACGTTGGGCGGCGAAAAGTGTCGCAGAGAGCTTTTTATCTTTTATTTATTTGTTTGTTTATTTATTTATTTATTTATTTATTTATTTGTAGTTATTCTTCTGTTGGCGAAAGTATGTTTTGTTCAGCTAGTCAAATTATTCGCATCCAAGTTGAAAGCAAAAGGTGGTAAAGTTGTACTTTCCATACGTGACGCACAGCTTATTTCACTTAAATGCTAACACATTTTCGGCTTATCCTGATGTTACTGTCTGCGTTGTAGGATTGACTGGCGACATTTCTATTAATGAAAATGGCGACCGGGAAGCGGATTATACTCTCAACGATCTGGATCCAGATACGGGTGTGATAGTGGTAAGTAAAATATAATTGACTTTCGCAGAGGTATTCGCGGATATGAACGATCGTCAAGTACTCGATTCATGCGCAGTTCTCATTCTAAAAGATGCTTTGGAAAAATTCTGTGCGTCAAGTAATGTCTTGTCGTATAAAGCTTGTGATAACTTCCTGACGATTAAAAATCTTGATCCCAATTCACAAAAAAAGACACATATTACGCTAGAATTGTTTTGAGGAGAATTCTTCAGCCGATCATGATGCCAGCCATATTACTAGCGAGGCCTGTTGGCCAACGGAAATGTGCATGTAAAAAAAGAAAGTGCGGCCATATACACACCTGTAAAACCTCAGTAAACAGCTGAGCTGGGACGAGGCTGTCAAGTTCGCTATTGCTATCATGTAGCACTGTCATTATCACTACGACTATTATGCAGCACAGGGCTGAAGGCAGATGTTGTATAGTGGGTTCTCCTTCTGCGCCACAGGACGCTCGTCTTCCGTTCTTTAATCCTTTTTTTAATTTCTCTTTTCTTTATCTCTTTCAATATTGCTGTTATGTGACAGTGCGGGTAGAGGGTCAAAGGCCACAGCTTCTTTTCTTCTGACAGCTCCGCTGTTAAGACCGAACGCTGCTCCACAGGGATGAACGTCGACCTTAAACAACTGAGCTGTTAAAGCTTAGTGAATTCGACTCCTGTGTTGTTTACCATTTTCTAGTCGCTTTCCTTAATGATCGCCAAATATCGGCACATTCGGCCGAAATTTTCTGATCCGAACAATGGACGCTTAAGAGCTTATATAGTGAATAGAGGCATGAAATTCGTCCTTGCGCGCTTGTGCTACGGTACATCTACGTACTTTTCTGTTTCAGCCTGTAGGCACATTTTTTGGAGCGACGCAAAAATTCGATTACGTCAAGGGTGTCGAGATTCACTGGCCGGGGAGTCGAAACGGCCCGCCGCTAGATGTTCCAGAATGCGGTTTCCAAGGAGACGATCCGAAGTGTCAAGAACCAGGTGAGCACATACGCCATACTTTTTTACCCGTGCCTTTCACAATAGCGTGACGGATGCAGTCAGCGTGTGTGTGTGTTTAACGAAACGATGACTGAGGTAACGCTCGCAATCGTAGGTCCGTGCTTGTAAACACATCTGATTATTTCGTTAACAACTGGCTTGAGTTCACGTAGTCCAAGAGGAATAGCTTGAACGACAAATTGAAATTTCGCAAGGTTTTGTAATAATGCTTCACCAGTAGCAATTTCGATATGGCAATTTCAGCAGGAAGAGTCTTTCGTGTAGCACAAGGTATACGTCAGGACAGAGCTTTCAAAGAACAAGAGAAAGGAACAAACAAAAACCACTTTTATAAAAGAACAAGCGGAGAGTGCATTTTCTCCGTCACACTACTGCGACAGTGTAATTGTTCTTGCGTGAAATAATGGTGTATGTCTGGATACGCAGCTAAGACGCGCAAACTTCCATATACGGGGAATTTGATTTCAAGTACTGCGTGCCGTGAGCTCTCTCGTCAATAGCCTGTTGTTAGGCCTGTTGTGACATACTATGGGAGCAGCAGTGTAAGCCAGCCTTTGAAGACTTACACAGGGAGGGAAACGGAAAAACGGAGCGTCAAAGAAAAACGACGAACACAGAAGCAAGAGGTACACAGGACAGGGAGAGAAAATTAAGACGAACACACACGATGGGACCGGCGTGTGTGTGTGTGAGCGCTCCTACCGAAGACTATAGTCTGTTTCTTAAGTTCCGTGCAGCACTGTGGAAGCTACAGCCCTCCTCGGCCAATGCGGAGGGCGAACACATGTTAAACGTGTCCTTCCGTGGCTTTTCATCTTCCATTGGCGGGCGCTGCAGTGGAATCTGCAGTCCTGGAAGGAGGAAGATGAAGCGTGTTGTGCGTGTCCGAACAATGGCACTTCTCGCCTCGGAAGAATTCTGCGCTCGATGACCTCGTAGCCTTGGCTCTGCTGCACGGAACTCCTGAAACAGACTTTAGCTTATATTGTTTCCTCCTTTGTGAACAACATGTTTGCGGTACCTCGTCACTGACTGCCTGGACAGTTACACTTTTTTTTTAAGGCTGCAGACTTACCTCTGCCCTAAGAAAACATTTCTTTTACTACTCTCAGTGCAACACATTTACCCTGGGATCCAGGTAGCGCTTGGCAACCTAACTGATTCTCTGTGTCCTGCTCGACGCTCATTTCCTCGGTAAATGCTTGCCCTTCTCTCCCATATTGGCTGAACTGTGGCAATGCCGGAACGCTACGAGGGCGACCGTTGCTCAAGTGATATTTACATATTACCGCTCGGTACGAGGTGATTTTTCAATGTTTGTGTTGTAAGGCTTTTGAAAGTTTGTCAAAAGTGTTCCGTCAAGAGGAAAAAACCCTTACACGGCACAAAAGCGCCCGAGCAACTACTGTTCTCGTGTTTCCTCCATATGCGCCGTCTGAGCCTACGATTTTGCTTCCCGACGGCCATAGCACGCACTGTTTTTTGATGTAGAGTCATAACCTGAATGACAGCATCGGTACAACTCAGAAAGATAACTATACACCGATGTTATGTGATGTGCGACGTTATATGGCAGTTATTCTTGCATGCGAACCAATACTACCAGTAGAGGATGACTTCAGTCTTACCTAAAGTATTGTACTTAACATCTATCCACGAAATGACTTCTATTCGTGCGCCCTCCCCACTCCCCACCTTTACTTTTAAGTCCTGCTTTCAAGCAGTGTATTTCGTGTTCTCTTATACTTCCCAGAGTCATTCCCGCCATACGCCACAGCAGGCGTTGCGTTGGCTGGCTTCCTTATAATAGCGGGCATCTCTGCATTCTTTATTATCAAGTAAGTACTTTCGTCTACGCCTAGACTATCAGAAGGAGTTTCACTTATTTGTGCACAACGGTTTCTTTTTTTTTTCTACGTACTGGTCCAGATTTTTTTTTTTCACTTTCGTTTTAACAATGTTATCCTTGCTCACATTTCTGGCTATGCAGCCCTCTGAATATTACCATTCCGCGACGTGCACACACTGAACGCGCCGTCTCATGATTTTATCAACGCTGACACCGTTCGCGTCGCTTTTCTCTACTGCAGTTTGCCCTGTGCTGTGTCGCCAAAAGTGCGCTATGGTATTTTGTTTCTGGTATAACACCGTGAATTACCTTACAATTAGCTGCGGCAATGTCGACGTCACACGACACCTGATCACGCAAGCAGAACGACGCTAACGTCTTCATTTTTGAAGAGTGCTATAGTTTCCTATAGTCCGTTCAGAAAACGACCATTAACCAAGAGAGCTAGCTTTCTCGATAAGCTTTTCTTTAGCTGCGCACACAATTTCATAAGAGTTCACTTCCGGAAAATAACGTTTCTGCTTAGGGGGTCATTCGCTGTAATAAAACAGGCAAAAGCTTATTTATAAAAATAATTAAATTCAGGAGAGATGCACCTGTCGTGACCACGCCTCTCGCCACTGCTCGTATATGCAGTGCGATTTGTTCTTTGCTTACGTTGATCAATGTTAATATATACAGGAGCATTTGAACGTTAGCTAATGAGGAAACGCTCTCACGTAAAAAGGAAGCTCTGCGAAAACTGTCTTTGACATCGCTCTCCGCATAGCACGCATTACGAAAGTACACGCTATAATAAATTAATTAACCGTATTTTTGTCGTTTGCGCGCTGTACATGCAAGGGGGTACACGGGGTACATTGGAATTAAGCTAACGGCAAGTGAATTGATGAGGCATACACAGCAAACGCGGCGCTACCACTTCTACGTAATGCTCGTTCCGTGGCTCTATATGAATACGTGAGTAATTAAGCGCCTCCCCAGAGTAAGAAGAAAGAACTGGGGTTCCCGCTCGTAACCGTCGGCATAATGAAGTCTTCGCAGCTCTGGCGCTCTGCGCACAATCGTATCGTGGGCAACTGTTCTCGCGCGCAGGAAACTCCAATACGAATCTCAGCTGAACGACCAGTGGTGGAAAATATCCTGGGACGACATTACGCTGCCGGGAAAATCGCTCAGCAAGTCCAGAGTGAGCATACCCAGCCACAACGATAGCAGCATGGCCAGCCAGGCTGTGAGTATATGCACGCACTTTGCATGTTGCTCGCCCGTTTTCGCACGTGGCGTAATCATGCACCGGTGGCGCACCGAGCGTTATTCCGTAAATTCAATTCGCGCCGCCCGGCGTACGGTGCGCAGTTTCCACATCGTGTGAATGAGCGTGTTCTCAGGTGTTTACTTTTTAGTAATGTGTAGCTGTGACCTTGCCTCGAACTGCCTTTTCATGAAGGCAAGACTTATGACCCTTTGCAAAGACAGAGCTACGAAAACTTAATTTTACAACTGTAGGCTGTAGGTTTCTGATGCGGGAAGAGGGTCAAAGGTGCCGTAGTTTGACATTATCATGATCAGGTAGCCTTTCGCAGGTATTTTTGAAAGGTCTCGCAAAAAAAAAAAAAAAGAAAAGAACTGTTATTTGAGTATAGGATGCCGTCTATAACAAAGAAGAAACGACAGAAACCAAGCCCTGAGGTAACCAAATGACTGAACGTCCGATTTGCTTGCCCTGCCGTAGGGATAATGGTAAAGTGTAACATATGGGCCCTGCAGGCAAACAGAAAACACGCAGAGGAGTTAAGATCGGTCAATGAACGAATATGCGGTTGCAGTGAATTAGTGAGCCTTGAGAGATCTACGGATGCGGCCAGGGTTGACTAGCCTTAATTTCAGATATGGAATGTTCCGCTTACGTGTGCTTCGTTTAGTGCATTCTGTACGAGTGGATTCACACGACCAGACCAAGCAGGAACTTTCGCGGCGGATGGTACATCACGTGACCCCCGCGTCATCAAAACGCGCCGTCCCCGCCTAGTCCAGGCTCCACCGCTCGCAGTCAGGAGCTGCCGCTTGTCGATCGTCTGCTGTCAGGCCCGTATTCATAATTCTAACTTATCTATATCGCTTGTTTTCCTCGTCGCCCCTGAGACAACAAAACGCGTTAAGGGATCTAAAATTGTAGTCTGTACGAAAGACCACAACAAGGCTTGTTTGTAGGTACGAAACTAATTTGTTCATGAAGCCTTATAAGGGCACAGGGAAGATAAGGAAAACACGGAAAACACAGGAAAAGTATGTTTATGAATAGAGGCCTTCGTCTAGCGGAGTCATCGTCAAATGTGTCAACATTGGTTGGATTTCCATGGCAAGCCGTGACATCTCGGCTTGAAACCACGTGTTTGTTTTTGGACACTGACCGCACGCGCTGTTGGGCGACAGCTGGGAAAACGAGTCAGTGTTCAGTTGGCATTTATAACTTTTATTCAGACCGCGCGGCTACTGTGTCATCGAGATGAGTACAAGCAAACACCGAGTATCGAGGTAACTGTCACTTTTGGTGCACTTAGGCAAGCTCAGTGTAGACGTTAGAGTCTAGAGCATGCGCGAAGATTCCGCGAGCGCACCTCCGGCTGTGTGAAGGCGACGGAACGTGGCTGCGCCGAGTCCAAGTAAACACGTGACGTTTTGGTCTGCGGAGAAGCAAGATTTTGCTCTCGCGTGTGGACCCGCACTAAAGAGCATTGCACGAGATATCGTATCAAGGACAAGCGCACCAAATATGGTGGACAGAGGTACGCAGATACGCGGTTAAATTGTGGCCTGACATGTTCCAAGAGTGGTCGAACAAGGCAAAGCGCCACAGCCCCGTTTAGATGTCACACAAAGCCAGTGCATTTATACAAAGAGAACTGTACTTGCGAGAGCACTGACACCCGTTCTTGCATCGCTATCGATCTGTTGAAGCAAAGTGCATCTCTTCTCTGCACTTTGTTGCGCTTTGTAAATTGTGTCTAATGGATATGTAGCCACTAGTGTTTATTGCGTGTCATTGTTTCTTGCGGCATTGCCAAGTTTTTTTTTTCTATATTGAAGTGGTTACAACAGATTAGTTTTAATGTTGTTCACAACAGGTATACTATGTCATTAGGATACCAGAGCGACGTAGTTATTCCACAGTTACGTTGAAGGTAATTCGATGCCGTCTTGATGTTGTGTTTGTGTTGTGTGTTGTGAACATGCATGCCTCCCACTCCATTTGTGTTGTGACACTAACGGTAGTTCCTCATCTGTACCGCGGCATTTTACCGTGTTAAGGAACGTTTTCAAGGAGCTAGGCTTTTTCTACAAAGCTATAGTTATTAATTTACACTCAACACGAAAGTCTGGACGTTTGTACATTTCATGAGAAATGTGTGGTAAGAGAACGCGATCACAACAGCTTGCGTTAAATCTTAAGGCTCAACACACTATTAACGTACATGCTACCAGATGCCACCAGATTCCTTAAAAGGCATTTTTCTCTTGGAATAAGTTACACTTAAGCCCTTGAAACATACTAACCATAAACAATAATTGTTTGAGCTGTAGGCTTCGTCATTTCCTTATTTTTAATTTAAAACTGAAAAGGACACCAGCGCAGTCACTAGCTGTTCACGTTATCTTTGTTTTGTTTTGTTTGTTTGTTTGTTTTGTTTGTTTGTTTGTTTGTTTGTTTGTTTGTTTGTTTGTTTGTTTGTTTGTTTGTTTGTTTGAACACAGTAATTTAGAGCACACGGCGGCAAGTTCGATTCCACCTGCTATTCGTCGCTGTTTAGTTAAAGATCAATTAACTGAAAGGCAACGAATTGCGGCTCGTTTTGCAAAGGGAGCCGTTACGTGTACGGGGAATTAGATGCTGATGACAATCGTAGCCAGAATCAGGTAAAAGCTCGTAGCACTGAGCCGACAGTAGCCAGCTTTTAGCCAAAGTCAGAAAACGTTAGCCACTGGCAGTAACCATTAGGCAGCGTTGTCAATTGCCGTCCATGCAGAGGCATCCCACTGTTCCAAAAGGAGTCTACTACGGCAACCTAAGGGAGGTTTATTTCACAGCTACTTATTTTCCTAGTTTAGACTTTGGTGATTATAGTGATTTGTAATACCTTTTACGCCTCGCATTTCTTCACTAAGCCCCCTTTTTTCGTAATTGCGGACTTTATAGTACGCTTTCTCGTGTGTGCTCAAATACTACCGTTCAAGTTGCGCCCGCTGCAGGTTAAACACGTCTACAATATTTCTTCATATTTTGCCAACCCTTAATGCTGATAATGTTGCACTGCCTATGTCAACACTCGACCATCCAGAGAATACAGAATCTCTATAATAACTATTTTCTAAACCTTGATATTTTTCACGATTCCCAACTATTGTTCTCATCTGAGATTTGCGCTGTTATAAAAAAATATCGGCCATTGTACTTTTTTTTTAGTGATGTGAACGTGATGTTCCACGATGGCTGGATGTGGACTGCTTTCATCACTGCATATCTCTATTTTTCTTGTTGTAGCTCGTCTTGTCGCCCCGACTTTTTTTTTTTTCTTGCGTCTTTTCCCTCTGTTTTTTTCTGAATATTATTGTCATCCCTCTATAGGTATAATCTTGTATTTTGCCCTGTAGTGAAGATATCTTTAATTATTTTTTCTTTCTTTACATTTATTTGTACTTGTGCATACTTTCTCGCTTTCATTGTCTATAGTGTCGTCATTCTTATGCGTGCCCCAGCACCGAGACCTTTCCGTTGTTCCTGGGCACGTTCAAGTTTATTATAATTATTATTAATGACGGAATACTTCACGCTTTCTCGATCTCACCCACCGTTGCAACACCTTCGAGATCGGCGCAGTCTTCATTTCGATCATCGCCACAACAAATTCCGGCCAACGAGACACAAACAGCTTCCCTGTAAACGAAGTTTAAAGACGCAATATTTTATGCCTGGCAAGCATGTAGGCTTGTAAAAGTATACGGACAGCAATTGTTACACTAGACAAGACATTTCCCATTTTCAGTTGTTTTTTTGGTTGTTGTTGTTTTTTTTTGTCACCGGAGCTTTTCTTTTATTTGTTTGTTTTTTCCCTCGGTTGCAGTATCGCTCGGACGACGGCCAACAACAAAACGCAGCTTAAAGCTACACATGTTCCGTGAATCAAACTTAAATATGCTTTCTTTTATAGTCATACTTGAAATCAACGTCTAACGTGAGCACACTACAAGGACTGAAGATATCTGGCGTCCAGTTGGGAACCGTCAAGGTAACAACCTCCCTCAATCTCTCTGTCTGATGCTATAGTTTGTGCTTGTTGTTGTTGTCGTCGTCGTCGTTGTTGTTGTTGTTGTTGTAGTTGTTGTTGTAGTTGTTGTTGTTGTTGTCGTCGTCGTCTCTACAATTGGATATAGTCTGACTTGTCCTCCTCTTCTTCCTCACGCCATCGAAGGGAATAAGAGTGGCTATAAAGCCATTGGACGTCAAGAAGATTCACATTAACAGGCAGCTCCTCGCAGAGATAAAGATGGTGAGCAAGAAATCAAATATTTCATATTTATCTTCAACGTTGCTCACTTGAGGTGTTCGCTTATATGCTGCAGCACATCAAAGCGAACATCATGACCGCGGTATATTCTGTGACGGGAAATCTCCCGCAGCAATTTTTTATGCCTCTAACTAGCTACGATATTGTACACTGCCAGAAAAAATTCGCCCATATAGGCATTTTTAGCAGATGGGTATATTCCTTAACCACTTTTTGGTAACCTGAAATGGTCACCGCTTAAAATTAATCCCTGGTTTCGCGATGGGTACTGTTTCACTGCTCTGCACAAATCTTCACCAAGGCTTCTCCCACTCAGTTAGTAGCCATAATCGAAAACACGTTCAGGAGACAGCGGCGCATGTGTCTTTTCCCATCGTTCTGTCTTCAGACGCTGTCAGTAAGCATTTACGCGTCACCAATGGTTTTTTTATAATGCCTCTGATCCCTCTATGTTATGCTGCATCTTTATAATTCTCCCCAGTTCTTTGCACCTTGCAGTGAGCGTAATTAGCAGTTGTTCAAGTCGAGACACCACGTAACCTTTTCTCCTTACTTTATTCTCGTTTTCTAAAGAATGTAGATAGCGCAGGTGAACAACGCCGTAAAGATACCGTCCTCTATATTCACAACTCAGGGTAAATAGCGATACTAGAAACGTAGTCTAGTATCGCAGGTGACAAGGTTTATGCCCAACGTACTATTGCCCTTCGGAAACTCTAACCTGTAGAGCGTATGTAATCAGTTCCGGTCGACTGTGAAACTCTGATGAAATCTCTGCGCTATATGTGTCCCTATAATTACTTCTGATCAGTTACGACGCGCAGGTAGCAGCACTCTTAGAGTTATAAGTTTACCCTGTCGTCAGCGCCGAGTAGTCCCCATAGCCTGCATGCTCATCAGTAAAAAGCAATGGGACAACTACACCGCGACTACATGGACATATCGATCACGTTTCCACCACAGAAATTTGCTTCACGGAAGGCCGTTAAGTAGGCATCCTAGTTTGCCGTCCTAATCGATAGCACAACAAACAATCACGTACGCATTCAGAAATATGAGCACGTCTCGCACTCTGTAACTTTACATTGTACAGTGTAATGTGGTTAGAAATCAATGATGTTATTGGATGGCAGCCGGATCTAGCTGCAAAACTGGTGCAGTGCCACTCACGCCGAACTCGTACGTTGCAGAAAGAGTGAGAGCTAGAGCTTTAAGGGCGCATTGCAACTGCACGCGCGCACCAACCGGTCACCCATGGAGGTGATGAGGAAATCTCCGATGACTACGTGGGCTCATTAAAGCATGATCAGCACAGAACTGCTCACAATGTTGCATTTCGATGCATCCTATTTTACAACTAAGAAATATTTGGGAGAAATACCATAGTCAACACAGCGCATTAAATAGTACATCTAGTTTGTAAGCACATTCTTACAAAAATAGGCGCCGGAACTACCCCGTACGCGTGGACATTAGAATTGTGCGAATAGCAAGACTAAGGATGCGAAGTGACTTCGAATATTAATGTCTGAGTGTGAATCGAATGGAGTATTTTTAAATGCGAAGAACTTCTTAGCGAACTTCGGCGACTTTGAGCGTATCTATCTATCTATCTATCTATCTATCTATCTATCTATCTATCTATCTATCTATCTATCTATCTATCTATCTATCTATCTATCTATCTATCTATCTATCTGTCTGTCTGTCTGTCTGTCTGTCTGTCTAGCCGCCTACGACTTTGTGCTCTCCTGGCCGTTTCGTTAATAAGATGTATACGAAAACTGGTATGCCACAACATGATGCATGACGAACATAAATGACAGGTCATAACATGACAATCGTGATATGCATGTCATGAGTGGCATGATTTACATGCAATGGTCTTAGTGCTCTCCTAGCCGTTTCGCTAATGGGATGTATACAAAAATTGGTATGCCACAACATGACTGCATGGCAAACACAAATGACAGGTCATAACATGAAAATCACGACATGCATGGCATGACCGGCATGATTTACATGCGACGGTCTTGGTGCTTTGGCGGCCGTTTCGTTAACTTCACGTGTACCAAAATCGGTATAGCGAGACAACAATGCAGATACATTTTACGTTTCTGATGCGTGCTTCGCATTTCATATTGATTCCCACTGCACGTGGGATCTGCCGCCTTTCTTTCTTTCGAATAATTCCATGTTAAACTAAACAGAAAATGCACTTCTACGCTTTGGTAATGAAAAAAGTCGATTTCACGGTAATTCGATTGTCACACCCTTACGAAAATGGATTTAGAGTTCCTTTAGAACTCCTAATGAGTTCCTATAGAGTCTAAAGGAACTCGAAAGGAACTCGCCATCTATAAAATGTTTTCCATAGGACGACTATAGAAAGTCTAAAAATACCTTCTATAGAAACACGTCATTTCACGCACAATAGAAAGCGTACTGACGTCATATGTACTGAATTCGATAAAGTAACTTTTATAGAGCATCTTTAAAACATTTAACGCTTTCTTTCTATAGACTGGTTCACCATACGCGCTCTATAAGGGATGTATCTACTAAATTCTATAAAGTAACCTGTATAGAGTACCTTTAGAACTCTTAACGCTACCTGTCTATAGACTGAATTTTTATATGTCCTCTATAAGGGATCTATAGACGGTGTATTAATACATGTAACATTCTTATGAAAAAAACGTTTCATCAGGGGTCTATTTACGCCCACTGCAGGGCAAAAATCTCTTCCATATTTTTCTCCAATTAACATGGTCATGTCGTAACCTCAGCTATGTTGTCGTCACGAACATTTTAATCTAATCCGACCAGCTAGCGTCCATGCCGCCTCCCGCCACGCTTTCCTTCCCTTGGAATCCAATCTGTCGCCATTAATCACCATTGGTTACCTTCCCTTCGCACTACACTTCCTTCCCATACGCTAATTTCATGACCTTGACTTCGACTAGCATATGACTAAAATTTGCACACAGAAAAGCAAACGCGGCGGTGGCGCAGTGGTAGAGTATCGGCGTCCAGTGCGAGAGGTACCAAGTTCGAATCCCACTGCCGGACAAAGGACCGTTGGTTTTACTTACGAAAAGCAGCGCGGCCGACCTCGCCTTCTGTTGAGTACAAGTACCCTCTCGAGAGGACATCCCCCAACGTGGCGAGAAGTGGCGTAAAAAGAGTTTTTTTTTTTTCAAAAATTATTGCGAAAGGTTTCTATTGCCACCCTAAAGAAACACCATGAAACATCTCTATAGCAATTTGTGTTTACAGTCTCAAAAAGAACTCGGTGTAAATTCTCTATTGAAATATGTCGGTACGATCTCAAAAGGAACTCGATAGACATGCTCTATAGGAAAACATCTATAAAGTTTCTATAAGAATGCGGTGGCCAAATAACTTTTGGAACTTCATAGAAAAATTCTATAGGGCGTCAAAATAAACACCATAGGATTCTATCGAGCAAGTTCAAAAGCCTTTCTAAAAAAACGCATTAAAAATTTTCGAAAGGGCAATGTCCTTCTGAGAAGGAACAACACTCGAGCCCAAAAGAACACTCCTATGGAGGACTGTGCAGATGCGTGAGTGAACTTCGCCGCAGTGGAAATAAACCCAGCCTCATGCATGTGAGATGCGAGCAAACAGCGGAGCTGGTGCGAGGGTGTCAAGTTCATTATCACGTACTATCATGTAGGACTATCATTATGACGGTCATGTAGCACTGCCATTGCCACTGTAACTCTCATACAGCAGTTGCGGAGGTCAAGAGCATGGGCACTGGCTCGAGAGCAAGCGTGGGACCGCTTTTCCCTTATGCGCAGCCCGAGACCTTTCGCGACAGATTGTTCTGATTTTGGACGCGATTTGCGTGGGAAGGAAAACCTCCAGTCGCCGCAAGTTCCGGTCGCGTTCCGTTCCGCGGCCAAAGCTCGCGGCGCCTAAGGACTTCCCTTTCTGGAAGGTCCTCTGCGTTGCCGCAGATATTACATATTCAACTAACAATTTCGACGGTGTCGCCCGCGGCTGGTCCCTACTGTACCAGGCATGCATTCCGCAAGGTTCTGGCTAAGCGACCACGTTCTCCTCTGGTCACGCGACGCAGCGTTGCTTGTGCTCCCTGTGGTATGGAGTGCATTTCAATGCGCAGACACATCACCACGTTTGGTTGTTTTCTTTTTCGCTTTGCAGAGCGCAGAAAGGAAACCTCATTGTTTCTCAATAAAAAGCATATAGTTTGTCACAGTCTCGATTGTCAGCACCTTTCTTCACGGTCGTCGGAGGGTGTCTTGCTATAAGTAACGTACCTGCTCAGGCGTCAAAAGACATGACAGAGTGTGTGTCCCTGAGAAATAAAACTCAACCGCGACTCCCCATTAGGCTGGTTCAGCTGTTTCACTGATTGGAAACGTTTCTTGGCACACGGTACAGCTGCAGCAGCTCTCCCATAGTGGGGCGTGATTGCCATAAGTCGTTCGCACTTGTTCCAAACGCACGTACGCAAGGCTTGTACAAAACACGTCTTTCGGCCTGATTATTTTGGAACAGGGACAGCTCTACAGAGTACTCCCATAGCAGAGTACGATGTACTCTAAATCGTCTACCTTTTGATCCAAACGCATGCTTGTCTCTCGGGCCTTTCTCTGTTTTAGCAATGAAGCTGCTTAAGCTAACCGTAACAAGTCTGTCGTGTCAGTTTTGACAGCGAAGCTCTTTAAGCTAGCCGTAATTTGTCAGGCACCATGCAATACCGCGTGGCATTGCGTTACGTGAATTTGGCTAACGTCACATGACATTGCGTTACGTGACGTTGGTGGTAAATGTGTCACGTGACATTTCGTTACGCGATTTCGGCGGGAACATGTGTCTCGTGACATTGCGTTTAGTCCGAACCAGATGCAGCGCTTTTTCCGCCGTTTTCCGGCGTTTCTCTCTTCGCCGTCACTCTTCGTCGACGCTGACAGTGACGGCCACAGAAACGCCGAGTTCAGGACAGTCCTGATATGTCCGCAGCCGCCGCCGCCCGAAGTTGCTGGATGAGCGGAGACCAATCAGCGCGCCTCGCAGCGACTTCCGTCGGTGTAATGGCGTCATCGCAGAAGTCACAGCTTCCGAAGCTGGCATGGCCCGCCTCGAATATATATATATATACTCAGTCATCGTCGCGAACTATGTCAACCTCAAGATCCCAATTGACGCTTTTATTTGACTTATGTTTGTCTACAGATGCTTCGACAGCAACGCACTTGGGATTACATTACACCATTTCCGAGAGCCATTCTCAAATTAACGGCCATGTCTTCGAGACTGACACCGTCTGTAGCCATAACATCACTATAACTATCTCTATCACTAACCGTTCTCAATTACTTCGGGAGGCTTAGTATGAGTGGCTGTATTGTCAGTATGTATGGCCTCAAAGAGAAGCCTTAGCGTAAATCTCGGAGGCCGTCGATTTTGAGTTTGCTGATTCTCTTATATCCATAGCTGGCGCCACAATTAGAACAAAATAAACTTTTACGGAAAGTGTGTTTATTTCACAATGCTATGAATGTCTTTTGCACTGCGAAACTTCAAGTGAGGCATAAAGCTGAATACTTGTTCTTATTCCATTGGCGCACTTTGCACACAGCTTTCGGGGGTTTCGAGTTATATTCATCTGCCCCTGGCGCCGGTCTGTGTGCTCTTTGTGTGGGTGGTCGGTCGCCCTCGCTGCCAGCGATGTTGTGAAGACGGCGAGAGACGCTACTTCAGAAAACGGCGGCAAAAGCGCTGCATCTGGTCCGAGCGTTACGTGGTTTTAGCGGTTAAGGTTGACAGCAAGCGACACCTCATTTTAGATGCAGCTTATGAACGAGGCCTTTCCCTCCCTGCGGCGTTGACGTAGCCTGCCCCCGTTAATACTCAGAGCACTCCGGCGCGTGCTCCCCACGGCGCGCTCTCTTCTACAGCAGATGTCGTGGAGTGCGCTTCGACGAACGAAGATCGCATCGCGGCGGCGCGGGCTCGCAAAGCGCTGCCAAGCGCCGGAAGTGGTCGCTACATGAGGTTGGTGGCGCCCAGGTGGCGCCTATGTGCGCTTTAAGCGTGACTTTGTCGACCACACGTTCGGGCACAGCTGTAAGATATGCGACCGCTTCTGGTTCGATAACAATCTGACCAAGATCTCGACCATCAAGAAAGAGCAGTCCTGTGCCAACGCCATCGCCATTCTGCAGCGGGAGTTTGCCGCTGACGACGATCGCAGTGAATACACCGTTTGCTCTACGTGCAAAGATTCGTTGGTGGCAGGCAAACTCCCCGCGATGAGCGTGACGAACGGCTACCGCTACCCGCCTAAACCCGAGCACATGCCCGAGTTCAACTCGGTGGAGGAACATCAGGGGAACCTCGAATGGAAGGACCGTGAACAGTGATGACGAAAATAAAAGATTTACACTCATGGCTGCTTCACATACTAATCAAGGTTCCCTTTATGGGGAGATGGCGTACTTTTTCCACCAATCCTCCAGCAAGGTCATAACACACTGAACTCACAGTTTTGATGGTGTACCTCGCGGTTGACCTCGACTGTACCCATCGTTCCGCGAGCTTTTGATATGGTCCCTACTTCTGACAAAGCCACCACGTGCCCACCTGCTAACGCGGTGCGGCGTCGCCTGTGCTCCCCGCGGTATGACGCGTACTTCAGTGCACAAAAACATCACCAGTTTTTAGGGGCGAAGCTCCTCTTAGTCTAACCTTGTCCTGCGTCAGGCGTAACCGGTATTATCTCCCGGGAGGCACACCCTCGCCCTCGGCGCGTGCCTCCCGCCGCGCGAGCTCTCTCACTCTTACATGTGCTGTCTTGTGAGAGAGAGACAGAGAGAGAGAGAGGGCGAAAGGCGCGCGTTGACTATGGAAACGCTCTTTCCTAGATGAACGCTCTACCAGCTCGCAAAGAAGGAAAATGCGCCCTCACCCGCGAGAGACAACGTTGGCGCAGGCAGCGTCTCCTAGCGAGTTTATTGATTGAGATTACCGACTGCTCGCCTTCCATATATATATATATATATATATATATATATATATATATATATATACCCACTCATCATCATTCGCTCCGTGGATATGCTGTAATTTTTTGCATTTCACGGCACAAAAAGGAAAATATCCTTTTTTCCTGAAAAAAAAAAGACAGATAGTTTGGAACAGCACCGCTTGTGGGTATCTCTTTTCATGCCTATCGAAAGGAATCCCGCTTAGCTGCCAAAAGCCATGACAGAATGTACGTACGTCCTTGTTGAACGAAATTCTACGTGTGATGCCGGTGGCACGGTTATGTGGTCACAGCTGTAGACAGCAGCGGGAACCTACTGGGACAGCTTCACCAGCTCTCGCACAGTACGGTGCGATTGCTTTAAACCGTAAACACACTTCGCAGAAAAGAAATCAAAACGATAGACATTCGAGATACAGCTCTACTGTGCTCTTCCATAGTAAAGTACAATGCGCTCTGAATCATTCATCACTTGTTATAAATACAGCTCCTTTACCCAACACCCTTCCACCAAGGTGATTTCTCTCAAAACGCTGTGCAATGTAAAAGTACGCCGCAAATTCAGTGCCCCCCTCCACCTCTTTTGCCCCCTGCTTTACCCCCTCATATTATCCCCCCCCCCGCCCCCCCCCTTTTTTTTCTGTGCGGACGCTATGAGCATTGTCACTATCACCCAGCGTTGCGCCGAGGTCAAATGCAGGTCCGCTTTTCCCTTCTGTGTGACAGTGGACATCGGGGACGGTGGCCACTGCTGTGCTGCTGCGCTTTTATAATCCTTACACCGCAGTGCACAAGTGTTACTTGGCCGCAATACAAGAGTGATGCACGGGGAAGCATACTACTTGCGGGAGTGGGCTAATAGTCTCAGTACACAGCAGCGCGCTTCGTCCTTCAATTACAAAGTTTAAATAGCCCGAATAGTAAAATTTACGTTGCATTTAAAATAATTGCTGGCCCTATTCAAAGGCTGTTCGAAAGTTTGAATATTTACGCGCCCCATGATTACTTAAATACGACAGCGTAAGCATATGCAGCAGTGCGCAGGACGGACAGCTCGCGCGATGTTACACCGAACTTCTAATAGTATTTTTCAAATACGATAAAAGTGCCTCTGGGCTACAAGATTAATTGCGCACTGTTATGTCGCAAGGTTTACGACATCTTGGAACCAAAGAAGGTGTGGAAACATAGAAATAAAAGGACCATACAGAGCAAAACGGCTCCGGTAGTGCTGTTTGGTTGTGTTACCTTGAGTTAAACTTCTTCCCTCCGTTTTTCTTCGCCCGCTCATCCCGCTGTCAGCGAAACGGTTGACAAGCTGCCGACCAGGGGACCGAAGGCGGGCTCCTTCACCTGCTGGCACCTTGAGGGAACGACGGCTCCGACATCATGTTGTTAAAAAAAAACAACGTTTACTGATCAACCCGCTTACAACACAGTTCACCGGGTTAAATACACTTCTAAAAACAAAAGCACTCTCGCAGTCCAATCAGAATCGGAAAATGTCCTTCTCTCTCAAATTCTGGTTCCTTACGAAAATCGATTTAGAGTTCCTTTAGAACTCCTAATGAGTTCCTATAGGGTCTAAAGGAACTCAAAAGGAACTCGCCATCTATAGAATGTTTTCCATAGGACGACTATAGAAAGTCTAAAAATACCTTCTATAGAAACACGTCATCTCACGCACAATAGAAAGCGTATTGACGTCATATGTACTGAATTCTATAAAGTAACTTTTATAGACCGTCTTTAAAACATTTAACGCTTTCTTTCTATAGACTGGTTCACCATACGCGCTCTATAAGGGATGTATCTACTAAATTCTATAAAGTAACCTTTATAGAGTGCCTTTAGAACTCTTAACGCTACCTGTCTATAGACTGCATTTCTATACGTCCTCTATAAGGGATCTATATAGAGGTGTATTAATACATATAACATTTTTATGAAAAAATGTTTCATCAGGGACCTATTTACGCCCACTGCAGGGCAAAAATCTCTTCCATATTTTTCTCCAATTAACATGGTCATGTCGTAACTGCGGCTATGTTATCGTCACAAACATTTTAATCTAATCCGACCAACTAGCGTCCTGCCGCCTCCCGCCCCGCCCCGCTTTTTTTTGCTTCCCTTGGAATCCAATCTGTCGCCATTAATGACCATTGGTTACCTTCCCTTCGCACTACACTTTCTTCCCATATGCTAATTTCATGACCTTGACTTCGACTAGCATATGACTAAAATTTGCGCATAGGAAACCAAACGCGGCGGTGGCGCATGGAAATGACAACTGAAGTTAAAGACCAGGATGAGAACGACTCCACACTCAAAAATCAGGCAAACACACACATGCGTCCAACAAGTGCATCCATTCAGGCGGCGACTCCTGAGCCGCATACACACTTCTTACGTAGGCTACAGTTTCTCGGTAGAATGATCTTGTCGAACGTGGGCTTTCCGCATGGCGATCACAGTCTTGATCTCCATAGGCTGTATAAACCGAGCACTATGAACATGTCATAGGGAGGACCGGTAATCGTTTTGAACGGTAGAAACCGAATTGAGTAAGGAGTGATGTCCATGTCCTTTTTAAGAGTTCGCTGGAGAATGTCCCAAAAAAATATTGCATCCGTACAGCGGCGCAGTGGTAGAGTTTCGGCGTCAAGTGCGAGAGGTACCAAGTTCGAATCCCACTGCCGGACCGAGGACCATCGGTTTTTCTTAAAAAAAGCAGAGCGCCCGACCTCGCCTTCTGTTGAGTACAGTACCCTCTCGAGAGGACATCCCCCAATGTGGCGAGCAAGTGGCATAAAAAGCGTCTTTTTTTCGAAAAATTATTGCGAAGGATTTCTATTGCTATCCTAAAGAAACATCATGGGGCATCTCTATAAAAATTTGTCTTTACAGTCTCAAAAAGAACTCGGTAGAAATTCTCTATTGAATTGTTTCTGTACGATCTTAAAAGAAACTCGATAGACATGCTCTATAGGAAACCATCTATAAAGTTTCTATAAGAATGCGGTGGCCAAATCACTTTTGGAACTCCATAGAAAAATTCTATAGGGCGTCAAAATAAACACCATAGTATTCTATCGAGCAAGTTCAAAAGGCTTTCTAAAAAAACACATTAAAAATTTTCGTAAGGGGCGCTGCCGTTGGAAGGTACATCCTCACGCCCCTTCACCCAATGCCTTCATCTGTACGCCTCTCTCACGTCGATCGCCGGTGCGCCTCTCTCTCTCCTCTCTCTCGAAGACTGGCGCCGGCCTGTCGTGGCATCGTGCTCCGAGCTGGGGTCCCAGGGCTGAGCCGACGGCTCGTCGTCACGTGCCTGCCAGTTCTACGAAACACGCGTCGGGGTTTGCCCAGCAATGCTACACATCGCTTGCTTGCTTGGCCATGTGCCATTGTGCGCCGGCCACAGCTCTCCACAGGGGAAATCGACCGTCACGCCACCTTTGTACGGTCCTGGCCGCCTCAGGAGGTCCAGGGGTGCAGGTTGCCGCAGGGGGGAAGGAACGCTGCCCGTGCAAAATGGCGACCTTGAGAAGCCTTTGGGTTTCTGCTGCGCGCTCGTGCCCAACACCTTGCATCCGTGCTTATGCGCCTTACGTTATTCCACGGTGAATGCGTGCGCACCGACTTTAAAGGAACACTGAAGTGAAGAGACATTTTTCTCATATTAGTAGATTAGCTTTGCAAACACCAAAAACGCCAGTCTTGCGAGAAGAACCTCAATAAGCTAGAAAACGCGCGAAAAGAAAGTACGGATAGTAGTGGTTTATTGGGAAGGAAGAGACGCTACTTTCTGCCTCCCATACTGGGGACACGGCTAAGCGCCTTAGGGGAAGGGAGAAATGGGAGGAAAAGAGAAGATAGATAGATAGATAGATAGATAGATAGATAGATAGATAGATAGATAGATAGATAGATAGATAGATAGATAGATAGATAGATAGATAGAAGTTTTAAAAAATGCAGAAGCCCGGACGTCGCATTGCGGTCAGCAGGCTGTCGGCAGTGGCGGAAGCGGCGAGGGTCCCACGCTCAGGGGTAGGCTAAAGTACGGATTCCCACGATGCTTTGTAGCTTCAGCACTAGTACGCGTGACGTCAAAGATCTTTCACGGCTTCTGCTAATGCCTACACAACTATTTATCGGTAAGAAAGGCATGCATTGCGTTCTAAGGAAGCCGGATACTTAATGCAGAGTTTGAAAACATATTGTGAAGCCAATTCTGCGAAAATACGAAGAAAAGGAAATTGGCCTTTTGACGTCATGAGACCTAAGTTCTGGCGCGAATTTCAATACTAAAAGTTCGACATTAATTTTCCCTTTTAATATTGAGCATACATTAAATCGAGTTCTCGAAATATATCTATCATTCTAAACCACTTCACTGTTTTAAATTTAGTGTTCCTCTAACGTTGTGCTATAAAATTCTGAAATTTATCGTTGTGCGTTTCAGGTCCATGACCTCACACATGAGAACCTCGTTCGCTTCGTGGGACTTTGCCTCGAAGAACCCAACGTTTCGATCATCACAGAGCTGTGTCCGCGAGGAAGCCTGAGGGTGAGACAGCACATATCCACGCGTCTATACGATGGTTCGTTTGCTGAGGTGAATGTATCTGGCCGGTTTCGCTTCTCCGTTGGCAATTGACGAACGCGTAATGCGGCGCATTAATAGATGACGTTTATCCCCAAAGTAAATCTATGCTGTAGGAGTGGTTACGTGATGTCGCTGGACAACATTTAAAGGGACTGTCTACCGCTCAGAAAATTTTTTAAGATTGTGGTAAAATTGGGCAGATCGTGCGTCACATTTACGGGAACGAGCACGCTTTCACCCCACAAAAAATGAATTATGTTTTTAATTTCGCTCTGAAAGTGGTGCAAAAAACGCCGCTAGCGACACCCAACAGCGTGTTTGTCAATTTCCAAGTGTACGAGAACCAGCCCACGCAGGTATGCATACTCTGCTGAAAAACTATTATGTATGTGTTACAAGCGTACTTCACCCTATGAGAGACCTTGTTATAGCGTGCAAGAGCAATAGACCCTTTTCGGAATACAGCGCCACCTATTGAGAAGGATGGGGACTATGAGACGGCCGCCATCAGTTGGTCGGACTCGCGGGCGCTACACGTAGAGAACCGGCGAACGGCACCCCTAGCTCGCCGCAAAATCCTATCGCTTGTGGATTCGGTGACATGCCTGTGCATTGCTGCGTGCCGCTTTGCAAACAGCGAGGAGTATTAGGCGATGACGGCTCGAAGGCAAGTCTGCGTTTATACATTTCGTTAGCTTCCTATGTGTTACTTTTGCTAGCGCGCGTCTTACGTCGCTTTTGTCGACTTGCAGGTGTCGTTCTTCGCCTTCCCAAAGGACCCGCTTCTGAAAAAGAGATGGCTTGTTGCAATCAAACGCGACGAAGTAAAGTTGTTTGCCGTGACGAAGCACACAAAAGTGTGCTCGACACATTTCGCCAGCGACGACTACTTGCCGAATGTAGTCGGCGGTCGGCGTTATCTTCGTGTTGACGCCGTACCGAGCGTGTTGGCGTTTGGAAAACCCCAGCGTCCAGCTAGAAGAAAGCCGAGGGACCGACAGCAGTGCGTCTCGCGAGCGCAACGGCTGTCCGCCATCGGTCAGGCTGGCAGCTCCGAGCTTGCGTTGGGAACAACGCTTTCTCCCGGTGGCGATGTCGCCGTGTCGCGGGACTGCGCGACAGCAGATGAGGTTCTGGACGCCACCGAGTGCAGTGATAGTGCTTCAGCGCCAACCAGTGCGACGGACTTTCAAGAGCGCCAGGAAGTGTGTGGACGCACATGTGCAGCCACAGTGGTCAATCTGGAGGAGCAGCGGTCTGAGCACCAAGCCAACTGGAAAGCGATTTAGAAGGTAGGACCGAAGAGGTGAAGTGTGCGAGTGCCAGTGCAGCGAGAGTGCCCGAGCTCGAAATGCAGCTATCTCTGCTTCAAGTCCACGTTCAACAGCTAAAGAGCGACTTGGAAGCTAGAACCAAGGAGGTGAAGTCAGCAAAAGATGCGCTTTATAAAGCTCAAAGAGAGTGCGAAATAGTCACTATGGAAAACAAAAAACTTGATCAACAGAAAAGCAGGCGATTTTCAATCGAATGTTTCATGGACAGCCCTGAGGACATAAGCTTCTACACTGGGCTTCCCAACTTGAATCATTCATGAGCTTTCTGCGTTTGATAGACCCCGGTGAGAATGCAGAAAATATAAGAGTATGGTCTAGGAGCTACTCAGGTAGGCCAAGTAATGCAGGAAGGCCACACATGTTGACAGCCGAGGACCAGCTTTTTCTTGTTCTTGTGAGGCTGCGCCTCGGTCTCTTCGAAAGGAACCTAGCATACAGCTTCAAGGTGTCAGTTGCTACAGTTTCAAGAATATGCACCACATCGATCAGCTTCATTTATTTGCAAGTTGGCCAGATGGACCTATGGGTGAGCAGAGAGGAGGTTGACAGAACTATGCCAGCCATTTGTAAAGAGCGATACCCAACAACAAGGGCCATTATTGACACAACAGAACTGAGATGCGAAGTACCAATTTCCCTGGTTCTTCAGTCAGCTACATACTCAACCTACAAACCAAATAATACAATGAAGGGTTTGGTTGTCGTTGCACCCGACGGCGCGATCACGTTTTCGTCAAATCTATTTACAGGGTCAGTGTCACACAAAGAGCTTGTCGAAAAAAGTGGTTTTTTAAACCTACAGTTTCAGCCTGGCGACTCGGTAATGGCCGACAAGGGCTTCAAGATACAGGACCTGCTCAGCGCAAAAGGAGTTGCTTTGAACATTCCCCCTTTCCTGCAGAGGCAGCGCCTGACTGAAGAAGAAGTTATAGCAACAGAAGAAATTGCAAGCCTCAGAATACATGTCGAGCGACGCATTCAACGAATTAAGGCCTTCCACATTTTTGATAGGCCTATTCCACAGTCTATTGCACCAATCATCAGTGAAATTTGGGCATTGTGTGCATTCTTAAGCAATTTCCAAAGTCCTTTAATAGCAACGTAGGGTTTGCAGTAGCAACAGTCTTGCTGCAGTCATGTACGTGTCGTGTCAGTTCAGTGTAACATTGCAGGGACAACCAAGATGGCTCAGTGAAAGCCACGACTTTTACTCAAGTTGCAAGAAAAGAACACAAGGCTCTGTAGTATCAATTTTATTGACACATCAACAGTTCAAAGATCATCCTGTGCACTGCATCATAGGTCAGCAAACTCACTCATGAGTCGACTCATTCAGACTCAGATCGAGCTGTGAGTATGAGTGAGTCCGGTAGAGGAAAATTTCGGTGAATCCGAGTTCGAGTGAGCTTTCACAGCATGAGTGCGTCTGAGTGAGTTAAAAAAATCACAGCATATCCACGGGGTGAATGATGATGAGTGGGCGAAGCTCCGGAGGGAATCATCGGTAAACCGTGAATCTTTCGCGTAAATCGCCCAGTCGATCATCATGTAAAGGCGTGAGAAACACTGTATTCGTACTCCTGCGCCATAACTTATCATTTTGCCAAGTAGGGAAGTACCCACTACGCCATAATTACCAGTGCCTCCGTAATGGGTTCAAAGCTACAAAGCACGCAGCTCTGTGTTCTTTCAAATGATGCCTCGACC
>CM023485.1:86277445-86301124 GCA_013339685.2 Hyalomma asiaticum | reverse complement strand
CCGTGCATAACGACATGCTGAACTATGTATATCCTTTATTTTTAGATACGAATTCATTGCTCGCTGTTCATATGTGTGCGTTGGCAGAATGCGGCGTGATGTCAATGCTCAGTTTATTCGAGCAAGAAGTCAAATTGGGCTAGTTGGCTTACACAATCACACCGACAGAGGAATAACACACCCAGAGTTGTGGTGTGTTATTCTTCCTTCTTGTGTCCCTGTGATTGCTGCGCTGTACACCACGCACGATACTCAGTTTATTATCGAAAGGAAAGTTACATATGCATGCACACACGGGCTAACCTAACTGCGTATGCAAGAACATGCACAACAAGATATTAAACACTATATACACAAAAACAATGCGAAAAATATTTGCGTCTGTCCTTCGTTTGTTATGTGTACGCTTCGATTTCGAAGTGAATTCCTACCAACTCACCCAAATACCAGTACTTTTACAACGGTTTGTCAGTTTTGTTCTACAATATCAGAATATTGGCCTGGACTCTAACGATCACCCAAATACCAGTACTTTTACAACGGTTTGTCAGTTTTGTTCTACATTATCAGAATATTGGCCTGGACTCTAACGAGTGGGCGCCTCAATTTAAGACGACTGGTCGAAACATGTGGTTCGATCAGTGTTGACCAGTGCGGAACAACTGAACTCGACAATACCACGACTGAAAGAGAGGAAATTCAGTTCAGGTCGTTCGATACTTCAGTGGCCAGAACAAACACCTGTGAACACATGTATAATTATGAAATTCCACGCCGCTAAGAACATGGAGTACGTGACTCGCGAGGTTCTGTACCACCTTGCAGGCGTTTTCACCAAAGGAATACGGTGATGATTTCTCACTATCTTGTGCGATAGCAAGTGTTAGCGGTTATGGTCTGAAATTTCATTGCCGATACAACGTATAATAGAAAGAAGGACCGTTTGCAAATTTCACAACGTAGATGAGGACGTACAACCTCTGCTTGGGCTGTTACTGAAATAAATTTTGATCGAAAATTGAACACAAGCCATTGAATAGATTGGGAACTACGACCCTTTAAGGTATATTCGATGTTATGCAAGTTGTTTTGGAGCACCATTAAGGTTACTACCAACGAACAGAAGAATTTTTCGGAAATGAAAAACAATGTCAAACGAGACGAACGACAAGAGAAGAAACGCACAGGGCTAGCGTCGACAGCGTGCAAGTGAAATTTTTAGTAGTGCGATGTTATTTAAAGGATACTTTTACGGGAAATCAACCGGCACGTGATTTGACGAACTTTAATTGCGAGATATAGAGAACAAGTTGTACGCCACCGAGACACTATTCCTGAGCATCTCGACAGGTACCATGCAAAGTACCTCGTCAAAGTTCCCTTTATGTTGCATTGTAGCAATAAAAGTTTCATTTGCCAGGTCGGCGCTACAGTAATGTGTGTTTAACTGCTCGTGATTCGTTTGATCTGGCACTGTTTTCCATTTTCGAACACGTTCAACAGCCCAACTATCTACACACGTGAATTCTCATTGAAACTCATTTTTCTTTTCTCATGAGAATGATGCCTCGGCGAAAATACGCTCTCTTTTGTCATTTAGTGCTCTAGATACATTTCACATATACCTCACCTATTCTGCTCCGTCTTTTACGTTTGCATTTTAAGGTCCCGTCCTTTTATGTTGTTATAACCCATTTGAATGCGTTACTTTTCATACCGTCGCTTCGGCACGTAAAACACCATCACTTGCTCTTATTTTTACCCTTGTGATGTTCTCAATTCACATTTCGCATGGCGGAAGGATTATAACCGAAACGATATCCTGTTGCCAATGTCTTAATTTATGTAACCGAAACAAAAGCACACAATGCACTACGTTACTCGGTTTCATGCAGACAAGTAGATACAACGCATACGCTAATCTTATGAGTAGAGACCGGAAGTTCAGGCACGAAAAAACAAAGTTTTAGGCGCCTATAATAGGCCCTAAATGCTGTAATTTAGGCATATATAGGCGTTAAAAATTATCGTTTAGGCATATATAGGCACAATTCATAAACAGCAGCGTGTTTCAGGACAAATCTTCCTTCTAACAAACACAGCAGGCAAATCCTGTGGTTTGGAAAAGTTAATTTTATTTTTTTCATGAAAAGAATTAGGTGAAGAATAACCGTTTGAACAGATTTAGGTAAAAGCTACGGTGACTGGACACTGTGAGAAAGGCTATGAAAGCAGTGGCAAACCATGGCACCATCTCAAGGTTTTCGGGCTTGAAGTTGTGCCTTCTTTCAGTCAGTATTTGTTTGTATACGCGGAAAAAGAACGCTCGACGTCCACTGAAGTTAGTGGAGCGTACTTGTAGTCCGGAACTTTCGATGCTCTAGTTTCACCTGGAATCTTCGAATCGGTACCGCTCAGAACATTAGACACTTGTCTTAGCACATAAAATCCCGGATTCTTGTCCAAGACAGCTTTAAGCTTCACGGTGACCCTGTCAGAAACAGGCCCATTGGGGACGGTGGCGAACCTTTCCTGCACGTCCAACATTAGCTCAACACTCTGAGTCAGAGCGGCGCCCGAACTTTCAAGTTTCTTTGTGCTTTCTGCAAGGAAAGTAAAATGAGCACACAAATAGGCCAAGTCAGATTCAAGTGTATCGTGGTGTAGAACAGTCTGGGCTCTTCTCACGGTGATGCTCTCGTCCGCTGCAAAGCTGTTAATGCCACCAAAAAATGCATCTTATTTGCGCAGGTTCAGGGGTTATTCGAATTGGCAGTTGCGTAAGCAATGTTGGGAGCTTTATGCCAATGCGTGTGTCAGAGTGGATGTCAAACGCGACCTTTGCAATGTCTTCTCACCTGCTTTCCACATGGATGGCAAAATACCGTTTCTCCATTGACGGAGTAGCACTGCAATCCACTGGTCCATTGCCTGAAAAGGACACTTTTCGGCGTCTTTTTCTTCGGCATTGCTCGGCAGACTACCGACAGGTGCCGTGATGAAGAACACAAATGCCACGGAAACTGGCGCGTAGGCTGTAGGCTGCAGCGCAAGCGTAGCTTAGCTTTGACTTGCTAGAGTAGGCTCTAGCCTCCCTCACGCAACCGCCGAGGTGCACTACTCTCGAACCAAGCGACGGAGATCTTTAAGGGGGAGAGGGAGGGAACACTAGCGCTAGCCTAGCCTCGCTTCCCCTCGCCAGAGTACACTCTAGCCTCGCTCACGCAACCGCCGTGCTTCTCGAACCAAGCGACGGAGATCTTTTAGGGGGGCCCACTAGCGCTAGGTTAGCCTCGCTTTACCTCGCTGCGATACACTCTAGCCCCGCTCACGTAAAGGCGCGTTGATAGTCCGACGTTATCGGCGCGTTGGCGAGCGTCACATGCGTCGGAGCACATCGGCCGAGTCCAGTTATGCGTTGGCTGTGGCAGTGCGTCGAACTATGGTCTGTATTCGCCGACGTGACGAAGCGCATGCGCGCGTCTACCCTAAGCCGCACTGTAATCGCGCCTTGACAGGAGCTAAAAACGTGAACGGAAAAAAAGAAACAGAACTAGCGCGCTATGCGACTGTTGAAGTTAATATCGCCACACTAAGTGCTTCTTGTTTTCCTCCGTATGAACAGCTCATTTAATTAAAACGTGTACTCGACGAACGCGAAAAGGCATTTTTAGGCGCTGAAAAGCTGATATAGGCACGAAGCTCGAAATAGGCACTTATAGGCACAATAAATGTTTGATTAAAACGTTTCCCTTCCCTTAGTTCGTGCTTATATGTCAAATAGGCTCGAAACGGACTCCAGGAAAAAATAGGCATTTTGCCTGAAGTTCCGGTCTCTACTTATGAGCAGCGCAATTTATTGCCATAAAGCTATCGTAGGAAACAAACAGCGATCCCTTTGAACTGTACCTCGATTGCTTCCACTTCTTTAAAACCTTCTTGATCGCTTCCTGAGAACAAAAGCTCACTCCACCTTGGACTCTTAACAGTAGAGCTGTTTAGGCGCCAGCCATCCCCGATGTCTTCGATGTCACGCGGAAAGCAAATCACACCCGCTCTAATCCTTGATGTAATACTCACACTGCTACATTATGATGATTATGCGGTGGACAACACAGAAAGAAAGAAAAAAAGAAAGAAAGAAAGAAAGAAAGAAAGAAAGAAAGAAAGAAAGAAAGAAAGAAAGAAAGAAAGCCTCGGCTAGCGCAGATGGGAAAAGTTGACCTGCGATTTCTTTGGACCCAATCAATGCCCACTCAATACCCAATGAATCAATACCCAATCAATCAATACCCAACCGTTGCCGTCAGCCCTCTGCCACATGATAGCAACAGTGAACTTGACACCCATTCCCCAGCTCCGCTGTTTGCTCCGACTTCAAGAGTGTGCAAGTGTGTTTAGTTTTCTTGTGCCGTATATACTTTTCTAGCGTCGCAGCCTGAGCGTACACTTTTACCAAGCCATCTGTATTGCCTCCGCAGGTGGAGTACTCCCGTCCGTGCTGCAGGAGGTCAAGGTGCCCATAGTGAGCAACGAAAAGTGCAAGAACATGTTCCTCGCAGCTGGAAGGCACGAGTACATACCCAACATCTTCATGTGCGCTGGCTTCGAAGAAGGCGGCAGAGATTCGTGCCAGGCGAGTGTCTATCGTCGTGCTGAATAACCGACTACCCTTCGGGTTTACTTTTATTCTTCTTATTATTAGGCGCACATTTTCTGCTCGTCCCAAACCGAGACTCGTGTTACAGCTGATGAAACAAGTGCTGATGTCTTGACTATTTTCACAGAAGCTTAATATTTGAAATTCGAGTAGTTCGTTTAGTATTTCGTCATACATTTCTTCGTGTTGGCACATGCAGGTGCACATGATTAGTACTTGATTGCAAGAACCAAGCACTTCTTGCCTGGTTTGCACAATTTGTATTGCGCCTTATTGTAGTTAACAATCTAGGTACCCCGAAGTAGCGGCGCCTCTTTGTGACATCACAGTACACACGAACGCTTGTGAGATATATATTTGATGCAATTTCCTGCTGCTTACTGAGACGTTTCCAGGTTGTCCCAAGAACAGAACCTAACCATTTCCTGCACAGGTGACCTGATTATCTCCTACATGTCGCATCGGCTAGCGATAACTGTCGCGCCACTGAACTTACACTGATCGCGACGCTTTATAGACGTGGCCAAATTAGAAACGCTTTGATCTCAGGGCAAGAAGCGCTGGAATTATTTTAAAGACCAAACCGAATATACATCGAGCAGCGACAGAAGCGATTCGGATGGAAAATATTTTTCGACTATATAACTCTCGAATATTGAGAGGCGTTCTCATAATTAGTGCAAATGACTCCCTTGTTTTCGCAACTGTAGCATTAAAAGCACAAATACGAAAAGTAAACACAACGAGCATCACACAATCACACCGTTGCGCAACATAACAACAGCATAAAATAGGTACAGCACACCGTAGCCATAACACAAGTACAACACAAGGAAAATAGAAGTGTACCTCTGCAGCGCACTTCCTGCATCTTTCACGTTGAGTGGAATTGCTTTACCGCTGGGTTTACCGTTCCAAACCACGACACAGGCACAACACACCGCAACCACAACATAACACATGCACAAAACAAGGGAAACGCAGGCAAATCACAACTTCCCATAGCTTTCAAGTTAAGTGGAACTGCTTTACAGCTGAGTTTACCGCTGGTTTCTAGTCCGTGTACCGCCGACATTATTTTTTCTTTCCTTTGAGCAGCGGAGCTGCTTAAGCTAACCGTAAAATCTCAGTCATGCCAGTTTTACCAGCGAAGCTGTTTAAGCCGGTCGTTACTTATTAGGCATCGTGCGATAAATACCACGTGCAGGTCATCTTCCACTGTGGCGTGTATCACAACGATATTGCCATTTCGGCTCGTGAATTATGCGCTTGCGAAGGACTCATTATCTGGACAGTGTTTCACCTCGAAGAATCGCTCTCTTTCTATTATGATAAAACTTTGTAGCGTGATGCAAGCATCATGTATACAAAAATAGAATGGCGATCTCTCTTTCTCTCTCTCTCTCCCTCCCTCTTAAAGGTGACGCAAGGCCATCACGGGCACTTTTAACAGCGATTTACAGAAGTCCCTACTATACCTCGATTAACATCAGGTGCGGCTGCAGAAACACATTTGTGCTCATGGGACAGTCCGCTTGTCGATACATCATTGCAAGTAAACATATTTAATAGCGTAAGTAATTAGGAATAGAATGACACGCAAATGAAGGTTGATTGGCTCACTCAAAATGCATCGGTGCGGCTCGAAACCTTTTCGTGTTGTTTTGCAGTTACTGGTAAGGATCGTGTAAGCCCGCGCTTTGAAATTGTTCAAGCTGGGACGTTGTTATGACACTGTCCAGATTGTTTTAGTACGTGGTCATTCAGTGTGACGAGTAGACTGCTTTCGTTAAAGTGATGATGTAGGTTTATTTCACGTGCTGGCATTGAAAGGTACAGCAGTTACCATTCCTGCGCACAAATTTTTGTTGCAAATTAGTGTTCTTACCATTTTTGTACGCAATTAAAATCGTGTACCGTATTTACGCTCGATCGAGTTGAGAACAATCTGCGCCTTCGTTCGAACTCCTGCAGTGCGATCAAACGCGTCATCATTCCAGAGCATTTTGAGGGTTTCACAAGCGTACATTTTAAGGCAGGGCTGTGAAAGGGGCATTAACCAAGTTCTAATAACTAAGTTTTCGAAACCAATTCTGTGTAGACTGCGTAGCGGTGGACACTCTCTGTCACGACTAAACATATATATATGGCCACAACACACACACACACGCGCGCATACGAAAATACGCACACTGTTTCAGACCGTGCGAGCCAGGCAGCACGAAAAATTAAATATAGCCGTTTGTATTAACCACATAACGCGCTGCGCAAACCAACAACACTTGTTGAGTGCGCGTCATGGGCGAGGTTCGAGCGCCCGGCGCTCCGTTCTCCCATGATGCCTTGCGCCTCACTACAATGGGAAGGCGCGGCGCTGTGATTTCTGGAAAGGTCCATTCACTCGCACTATTTGCGCGACGGCAATGACATCAGTAATATAGCACGTGTGTTTTAAAAAGTTTAACACAAGCGGATTTGGTGAAGTATTAAAGAAAAAAAAATCCACGCATATCCACGGAGTGAATGATGATGAGTGGGCGAAGCTCCGGAGGTTCATCGGTAAAAACTGTGAATCTTCCGTGAATCTTGCCCAGTACATAATCAATGTCGTGACAAACACTGTATGTATATATACAAGAAATTGTGTATATATACTAGAAGCTGGAGATCGTTCTCTGTTACCGTAGATCACCCGTGACATTTCCCACTCATGCATGTGACACACGCGATGTCATTTATGCTCCTGGTTGTGATGAGATTCCTGCGCTCCCACGTCGTAGTTCGTGCCGAGTTCCGGATTAATTTAGGTAACGCGCACGCTACGAATCCTTATGGTTCAACTACGCACAAGTGAAATCTCCCACCGGCACTTCATTGCAAGTCAAGATCCAATGCATATATATATATATATATATATATATATATATATATATATATATATATATATATATATATATATATATATATATATGGGTGGCCGGTGAACGGTTCTCCAGCGCTAGCAGTCGGTATTTTTCAATCAAGAAACTCGCTAAAAGACGCTGCCTGCGTCAACGTTGTCTCCCGCAGTGAGGGCGCGTTCTCCTTTGCGAGCTGGTAGAGCGTTCATCGAAGAAAGAGCGTTTGCATGGTCAACGAGCGCCTTTCGCTCTCTCTCTCTCTCTCCCAAGACAGCAGAGGGAAAAGTGAGAGAGCTGGCGCGCCGGGAGGCACGCTCGGAGGGTGAGCGCGAGCCTCCCGGAGCGCCGCACCGCAGCACCGCAGCGCCATCTCGTGATCATTCTGAGACCTAGAGGTGGCTACTACGACAACGACGCCGGACAAGCCTATGCCCTAAGGAGCTTCGCCCCTAAAAAAATTCACAGCATATCCACGGAGTGAATGATGATGAGTGGGCGAAGCTCCGGAAGTTCATCGTAGATCGTGCCGAGTTCCGGATTAATTTAGTTAACGCGCACGCTACGAATCTCTATGGTTCAACTACGCACAAGTGAAATCTCCCACCGGCACTTCATCGCAAGTCGAGATCCAGAGCATATATATATATATATATATATATATATATATATATATATGGGTGGCCGGTGAACGGTTCTCCAGCGTGAGCAGTCGGTATTTTTCAATCAGGAAACTCGCTAGAAGACGCTGCGTGCCAACGTTGTCTCTCGCGGGTGAGGGCGCGTTCTCCTTCTTTGCGAGCTGGTAGAGCGTTCATCGAAGAAAGAGCGTTTCCATAGTCGACGCGCGCCTTTCGCTCTATCCCTCACAAGACAGCAGATGGAAGAGTGAGAGAGCGGTGGTCTAGTGGCTATGGTACTCGGCTGCAGATCCGAGGGTCGCGGGATCGAATCCCGGCCGCGGCGGCTGCATTTCGATGGAGGCGAAATGTTGAGGCCCGTGTGCTGTGCGATGTCAGTGCACGTTAAAGAACCCCAGGTGGTCGAAATTTCCCGGAGACCTCCACTACGGCGTCTCTCATAATCAGAACTGGTTTTGGGACGTTAAACCCCACAAATCAATCAAAGAGTGAGAGAGCTCGCGCGCCGGGAGGCACGCGGCGAGGGCGAGCGCGGGCCTCCCGGCGGCGCAAAGAACCTTGGATTAGCACCGCTGTCCGTTTCGAAAAGAAGTTTATTCCAACCTTTGACGCCACGCGGACTGTAGCTAAACAGGGAAGTTTTATTGTACACGTATCTCGTACATAACCTCGTGAGCAAGCATAAACAAAGAGTATGATTTTTCAGAAACAAGCATTGTGAAAGTTGATTGCTTTACTGAAGACACAATTGGCCACCAGTGCGTTTTCCAGGTGTCAACTTAAAGAACCATAAAAAATGTCACGGCTGCATTGGTTGATTCATAAGATGTTGCGCCTTATTCTTGCTCGATATGATCTGATTCAAGGTATTTCATTGCTGTCTCAGCCAATGCATATGCCTTTTATCTGAGTCCCCGTAATGTTTTGCTCCATCGTTGGCTTGTACACTTAGGCAAGCTCCACCTTACGAATGTTTCAATGTGCGACAACACTGAGTGATAGATTTAAGAGTTTACCGCAAAAAGGATTCGTCTACCCAAGGAAGTTTTATATGCGAAGCCGCTTATGGTCGAGCATGTTCCGTCCCTGCGCCGTCCACAATCCCACTGCGCATGCGCAACAGCTGCCCCAAACTGGCAAGGAACGAGAACGCACCCTCGCCCGCGAGAGACAACGCTGACGCAGTCAGTGTCTGCCAGCGAGTTTCTTGATTGAAAAAACCGACTGCTCACGCTGCACGACCGTTCACCGGCCACCCCGTATATATAGGCACCAGATCTCGACCTGCAATGTGGTGCCGGTGGGAGATTTCTCTTGTGCGTAGTTGAACGATAAGGATTCGCAGCGTGCGCTTTAACTGATGGTAATCCAGCACTCGGCACGATCTACTATGTGGTAGCGCAGGAAGCTCATAAAGACCAGGAACATAAATTACAACGCGTGTGTAGACATGTACACGGGTTGTCACTCATTTACATGCGTGAGTGGGCAATGTCACGGGTGATTTACGCTAACACCAAACGATCCCCAGTGCTTCTCCCACTCGTCATGGTTCACTTCGTGGAGACACGTGAATTTAAAAAAAAATCTTTTTTTATACCTCCTTGGCTCTAACACTATAGAGGGCCGTTATAAATAAACGAACAAAAATGTACGCAGCTTCCGCTAGGTCGCACGAGGCCAGATCACGGCGAAGCTGCCCGATTGTTTACTGAAACAGGCCACTTGATAGTCATGTGATGTTTTGGCGGGAACATCTCACGTGACATTGGGTTAAGTAACTGTGGCGGGAACATGGCACGTGATCGCCCAAAGTCATGTAACGATATGTCATGTGGCATGGTCCCCACAAGATCACGTAACTAAATGTCACGAGACATGTTCCCGCCAGAATATGACATGACTTTCAAGTGGCCTGTTTAACTATTGGGCAGCTTCGCTGTGATTTGATCTTGCGCAACCGAGCGGAAGCTGCGTGCTTTCTTTTTCTTTCGCTGTTGTGGTTGTTTTTAGGGGCGAAGCTCCTTAAAGCGGCACCCGTTCGTCCCTCGTCGTAGTCGTAGTAGTGCGTAACCAGTCTTACGCTTTCACCTCCAAGGTGGTGCCGGTGGGAGATTTCTCCTGTGCGTTGTTGAACAATAAAAAATTCGCAGCGTGCGCGTTAACTAAAAGCCGAATTCTTCTGTCTCTCATTCCCCATTAGCAGCCATTTCGTGCGTCCCCGATGTATGTAGTAGTAGTAGTAGCAGTAGTAGTTAGTAGTAGGTAGCCACCGGCGCGTGCCTGCTGGAGCGCACGCACGCGCCGAGGGCGAGCGCGTGGCACCTGGCGCTCGCCCTCGCCGCGAGCGCCGGGAGCCACGCGCTCCCCGGCAAACTCGACACTGCCCCGGCAAACGCGAGAGACAACGTTGGCGCAGGCAGCGTCTCCTAGCGAGTTTCTTGATTGAGAAATACCGACTGCTCGCGTTGGAGAAGCGTTCACCGGCAAAACCCATATATATATATATATATATATATATATATATATATATATATATATATATATATATATATATATATATATATATACTGGATCTTGACTTGCAATGAAGTGCCGGTGGGAGATTTCACTTGTGCATTGTGCATAGTTGAACCGTGAGGATTCGTAGCATGCGCGTTAACTAAATTAATCCGGAACTCGGCACGATCTACGATGCACATCCCGAGCTTCGCCCACTCATCATCATTCACTCCGTGGATATGCTGTAATTTTTTTTATAAAGGCCCACCATACCGTTATACCAAACCTTTTTGCGGTAAACACTTAAATCGATCACTCAGGGTTGTCGCATGTCGAAGCATTCGTGAGGTGGAGCTTGCCTAAGTGAACAAGCCAAACGTGCAGTTGTTTACTTTCCATCCGAAACATTACGGGGACTCAGATAAAAGGCATATGCATTGGCTGAAACGCCAATGAAGTACCTTGAAACAGATCAAATCGAGCAAGAAGGAGGCGCAAAATCTCATGAACGAACCAATTCGCTAAGACATTCTTGATGGTTTTGTAGATAGATATCAGGAAAAACGCATTGAGGCAATTGAATATCCAGCAGAGCAATAAAGCTCCCGAAAAAAGCGTTTGTTCTTCTTCGGTTGTTCTTGATCACAACGTTATGTATAAGTTACGTGGACAATAATAAACTTCGTTGTGAAACGGGCAGCGATGTAAATCCAAGGTTAAGTAGGAATATTAAGTGTGCTTTTGTTAATTTATTTTTTGAAAAACACGTGCTATTTTACTCAAATGATGCCAGTGAATGGACCTTTCCAGAAATCGAAACGCCGCGCCTTCGCGTGGTAGTGAGGCGCGAGGCATCATGGGAGAACGCAGCACCGGCCGCCCGAACCTCGCCCATGACGCTCCATCTCAACGAGCGTGTTCGTTGAGCGGAGCGTCATGGGCCTCAGTGCAAGCTTCGCAGATCCCAACATTGCAAAACCACTCTATGAAAAGGCCGACGGCTCGGGTGTATTATCATCCCATGCCGCATTCAAAATATGCTTCTTTTACGCGAGCTAATTTCGTCCGTCCACTTCAAGGTCCTTTTCATATGGTAAAATGTCAGCAGCAGTGTCCGAGCTAGGGGTGAAGTATACTAATGACGCTTCATCGCATCGCGTGACAGCGTTTTGACAGCGATACGATGACCGCTTCAGGAATTTACACAATTGTATAGTGACATCCGAACAAGTAAACGATAATGAAAGAAAATTCTGCTATGAAGAACTAGCGGGGAAGCGCCAAATGACCGAATGCTCATTACGTGCAGATCAGTACACAGCCCTTGCTCCCTTACTGGTGATTTATTTTTGATGGTGTTAAGAAATCAGGCGCTTCCTGATTGTGATCAATTTTGCTCTAGATACATCTGTTGTGTCAGTATAGTCTGGAAGAGCTACGGAAAGCCGCTATCTTTGCAAAAACGCGTTCGCATGCCCTCACGCCTCGATGCTGTAGGCAAGGCAAGCGAACGAAAGTAAAGCGGCCGCTGCGGCCGGGGCTCCAGCTTCCCAGGTTACTTTGCGCCGACCTGTGGGGACGCTCGGGAATTTCTGGAAAGGTCCAATCTTGGCGAAGCGCGGCATCAAACACCTTCGCGTATGAATGTTCAGATTCATGAATAACGGCTATTCGACTCGAATATCGAATCGAACAGGGCGCTCTCCGATTCGAAATTCGAATGTTTCCGAACATTGATACACCGCTATCTAGGTGTAATCTACATGGCTGGAACATTCAGGATTCTTGTGCTCGAATAACTACGGATATATTGTCCTGTGTGGTATTTTACTTGACCCTAAAATCTTTACGCCTCCTCGATAACTCAGTTCTTTCTTTCATGTTTCCGAAATGTTCTCGACTGGCACCTACATATAGACACCGAAAAAGACAGGCTTAACCCGGTGAATTTTAACTTGAGGCTAACATCGCTCTTTCTTTCGCGGTCTGTGAGAGCACGCCGACTTCTCGCTTTCCTAAAACTATCCCTGGCTGATTTCCTTTAGTGCTCCAAGTTTTGGATAGCGTAGATCTTAGGAAAGAAAGTTAATTTTTCGGTACATCTGTAAGTTGTTTATCCGAATCGTGTCATTTACCTGTTATAAATTCACGTGATTAACGACTTCATGAGGGCTAGCTGGTTCGTAATTCGTGCTGTGGATAAAGCAGTGCTATACTGGAACGTCACCTGGAGCATCTGACGCAATCTGCAGCTTCAAACGTATCTTATTTGTTGCCAACGGTTGTCTCAAGTGTTTGCGATGTCTACGTTCTTTCAGCATAATTGTCATCTGTTCGTATGTCGATCCGCCGTGGTGGCCTACTGCTAATCGTGCTTGAATGCTGGCCTGAACGACGCAGGTTCGATCCCGGCCACGGTGATCACATTTGGATGCATGCGAAATACTAGAGGCCCCTGTACTGCACGTTATCAGTGCGCATTTCTCGGAGTCCTCCACTACGGCATGGCTCATTATTACACCGTGGTTTCGGAACCTAAACGTCCAGCAATTGTTATTAGGACATGAATGCCTGACATATATACCATGAAAAAGACCCAGTAGCAAAAGAAGCAGGCAACGAAGGAAAGGTTCAAGCGACGTAAAAAAATAACGATACTTAAAACAAGGGGTTGCGTCAAAGGATCAAGTGTAAACGGCACAACAATAGAAACAAGAAACAGTGCTTAAACAACAAGGCGCTGCGTCAGAAGCATAGTAGTCCAGAGAAGAATTCCTGGAAATTTGGGAAGAGAGCTTCACTGAATAGTATAGTGAAGAGAAACTTTTTTCGCTCAGTGGAGGCGTGCATATGCGTGGTTCTGAGAATCTGATTGAAAAGGGCTTTCACCACGTGAATATGCTTGCAGAATTGTGCCAGTGTGCAACCGTTGCACAGATGCCTGGGCCAAAATGAAGTGAAACTGTTCATGAACACGTGAAGAGTGCTTCTCGGTGTCAGGCGTAGTCACCTAAACTCCCTGAAAATTTTATTTTCATGCTTGTTCTGAATATAACTGCCACTAAAGAAGAGTGAATGACGTTGTCAAATGGGCCTGTCTCATGAATTTTGTATAGTGCGCAAATTCTTGTGCAATAAATGTAACAAATGGGCATCACATATTCCTTTGAATGCAACTTTACCAAAGCATGCAACTGCATGCAGTTGCATGCTTTGGTAAAGTTGCATGCTTTCCATGGTTGCATGCTTGCATGCTTCGGTAAAGTAGCAAGCTTTGGTAAGTTGCATGCTTTGGTAAAGTTGCACGCTTTGCATGCAAAGCATGCAAAGAATGCAACTGAGCCAAAGAGTGCTCAGACGATGAATATTCTACATCGATTTTTTTTTCTCTCTATACCACGCAGTTGTCTCTGCTGGCCCATCGGTATCATTCCTCATCGAAAAAGTCCGTTGCTATTTCTCTGCACTGCGCATATTTGTACAGTCTTAGCTCGCGCACTTCACTGGGTTGTATACAACATGAAAGTACGTGCCTGGCAGCGACAAGGATTTTAAGGACATCCCGAGATGGAAAGCTTAACCATTGCAGTGTACTGAAGAACAATATTTTATGCGGCAGCAACGGTGGCAAGTGACACTAGAGCATACATATAATCCTTCTAAAAAAGTTTTCTCCAGAGAACGCCAGCGCAAAACCGTTTGACCAGCAGCGATGTGCAAGAAGACATATCTCTCTGTTTTCAAGGACCCTGTAGCGCTTCTGTCATTAGAGACTCCGATAACGCCGTCATGATACAGACTTTCATGGGCCCGAAGAAACGTGCAGTGTCCCATTATCGTGCAGTGTCACATCATCGCGCAGGGTCACATTATCATTGATTTGAGAAAAAGGTGGCGATGATGCTTCTTTGTGGCACCGGTACTGTGACTAGTCTGCATAGGAATGGCGAGCAGATATGCGATGTACACAGAAATAGCCTTCCTTTTGGTTGGCCTAATTTTTTCGCCTACCATACCAAATTTTCTGTAGAGTAAGGTTATGAGTAAGAAATCATTTTGAGACATGGAGTAGTACCGCATTAAGATTCAATTCCCAGCTAAATGACAGCTGTCAAAATATTGATGAACTTGATAAAGGAAACACCTGAACGCTGTCCTTTATTCAATGGAAGTCACGCGACTATAACTGTTGCGACTGAGAAACGCAATGGTGCATAAACGACATGTATGTTTTTTGTTCGCAAAGTTGACTGAACACTTGTTAAATAATGTGAAAAACCCGATTTCCTTAAGTGACAAATACATGCCACGAGTGTCGTGTTTGCCTGTAGTAATGTTATAGCATTTCTTTGCCATATATAGCACGCAAAATTTCTGACGTCCGCAGCGACATTGCACTGACCCGGTCAATCTTGCAGGGAGATTCCGGAGGCCCGCTTCAGATACAAGCCAAGGATGGCCGGTGGTTTCTGGCGGGAATCATATCTTGGGGCATCGGATGCGCCGAGCCCAACCTGCCAGGAGTCTGCACTCGGATATCCAGGTTCAAGGACTGGATTATCAAGAGCACCACCTGACCTTTCACAACACGGCTGTCGTGATCGGTGAATCTGCAATCGCCTCCTGTGTCGAGGCAGCCGCATTGTCATGCACTGTGGGACGACGTCCGACAGCACTCCCGGTCTGCAGCGTTGAATGGACAACTTGACGTTGTGAAGAGACATACGCACTTCTAGTTTGTTTTGCGTCACCCAAGAGCGTTGTGAAACAGACCGTCCTACGCAAGTCAGAACGCAATGCACCGCGTGTCCCCTCCTCCCCCCTCAACCCCCTCCCCCACCTTTTTTTTTATCTCTTTAAGTTACGCAGACCACTTGCGATGACCTTTAGTGAATGGCTCTGTGAAGTGTGTGGCAGCCGTGTGCTATGATGCGCAGAAAAACTGCTTCGGTTTTGTTTTAATTTTTTTTTCACCTGTCTTTGTGCTGTGACCTAGAGAGTTATTCCGCAATGATGCTTCACGCCTCACCCATGCTGCCGGATACGCACAAAGTTGTAAGTATAATTCACTCGCGAAGTGCCTCGTTAAGTTAAGCAATGAACCACCTAAGTAATGAACCTAATATAATAAAGGAAGTATGCCGCACGGAACTCAAGTATGGCTCCATCGGCTCTTAACAAGTAGAAAACGGCATAGGCGTAGGAGGAAAGCAAACTGTGACTGTCGTTCGAATAATGTTGGCCACCCACATATTGAATACTCACATGCCCTTCAAGGGGCGTAGGAGTGTCCGTATAATGCCAACGTTAGTCACGCGAATCAGTAGTCGCGCTTCCACTTGGGTACAGCGGTGTGTCGCACCGAAATCCGTATTACATTTTGACCAGCTCACAGCGCAAAAGGGACGAAGACGAAGAACAGACAAGGTGGCAACACGAGCGCGGTCAAAATGAATTATCTCCAACGGGCCCAGATTTCCGTTCTTGTGCCGTATTACAAACGATAATGAGCGCTTTTATACATGTTGATACACCACATCTGACAAAGACTGCGAGTTCAAGCGGTCATACCTGCCTATGCATTTTCGCTCTTGAGTTACCGAGAAACAAGAGAACAAAATGACGCCAGGAAAACAGGAAGAAAGACTAGCTGCAACTATTGCAGAACGCCTCCACCTTAGGAAGAATACTGCGGTGCTAATATTCATAGTATCCGCTGTCAGGAAGTGGGATAAGCCACCGTGTAGCCTGAAGGAAGTATCCGAATTCTAAACTTGGTTATGGTCATTGGAGCCCCAGCTTGGGGGTAAAAAAACGAGAATCGGCGCATGATGCTCTACTGCTGCCGGAGCACATGGGAAACGGAGTTTGAAAGAATGATGATGCTATAATTATTTCAGTCAACATAGTGTATGACTATTCTTATGATACTGGTACGAACAAAAGTAAATCGAGTGTTTACATGTTCGAGAACGCGGAACGCCAGGAGCTGGTGATCAACGTGCGCAGAATTAACAAGTAACCAGAGCAAATGCTTCGCAGCGTGACGCACACACACACCCTTCCCGCAGGCAGTGGGGTTCAGCCTAGACCGGCTAACGAGAACGCGGAACGCGGAACGCCGGCAGCTGGTGATCGGCGTGCGCAGAATTAACAAGTAACCAGAGCGAATGCTTCGCAGCGTGACACACACAGATCCTTCCCACAGGCAGTGGAGTTCACCCTAGACCGGCTCAACAGAACGCGGAACGCCGGCAGCTGGTGATCGACGTGCGCAGAATTAACAAGTAACCAGAGCGAATGCTTCGCAGCGTGACACACATGGACTCTTCCCACGGGGAGTGGGGTTCACTCTAGACCGGCGAACGAGAACGCGGAACGCTGTGCGGCGCGTTCGTACGGACGGAGGGACAGCGTTACACAGGCTAGTCAAAGAGCTGCTTCGCATCTAATAATCAGTACACTGTGCGGTTGCAACGGCCGATCAGTGTTTTGTGTAAACATATTGTTACGTTGAAGGACGCGAAGCTATGTGCAGATGTATTTATAAAGGAACGCTGAGGCGCTTCGCCATGAAGCAGCAGCCCGAGCAAGCCTCGCTAAAACGTCCTCCTCGTCGTCTTTATTCGCCTGTTGGCTGTCGGTGGTATACGGGTCCGTAGCGCTAGCCCCGCCGTCAAAAGTGCCGTCCCGGCGTGTGGATGAACATGGATCCGAAAGAGTGTGGTAGGCCTTGAGCCTACTGACGTGCACTGTGTCGCTGGACCCGACGGGAGAGGGCGAGGAGACATTGGCCGGGGCAATCTCGTAGGTTACGGGCGTCACTTGGCGGAGGCCCCAGCTTCTTCCGACAGTCCGACATGGCGAGGTGACCACAGAAGTACGAGGTCACCAGGCGAGGTCACAAGGCTATTTGCACTGCTGAACCGCACTGTACTGTGCTCTTAGCCCGAAGCCGAATATCGCACATCGAAAAGACGACGGTACTAATGTGCAAATCTTGAATATTTTGTTACGAAGCAGCTGAGCACCGCTGCCCAGCGAGCGCTGACGCAGTTTTAGGCTTCAGAGATTATAAAAGTTTTATGCCTACCAAACCAGGATTATAGGAAAGCATTCTTCAAAGTCATCCACCGGAAAAAACAAAGAACGAGTAGGATACCAAATTTACCCAGTTAGTACTAATACAAATAAAATTATTTAGGGAATTGTCCCGGACGAAGCATAGGCTTAGCTAGCTCCATCGAAATCTCCTGCACGGGCGAAGCATATAGTCCCATAGCTACCCGCAAGAGCTCCGCGATGGATGTAAATATGTAGTCCCATCAGTCCATCTTCATGAAAGCTCCGTTCAGCCTTTTACTCGATCCGCTTGACCGGACTCCGCTTAAGCTCTCATTGGGGAATGCGCTAGAGGACAAGTGATTTATTTGCATCTCGTCTCACTTTCGCTTGGTGTGTAAGACCGACCGCGGCCTCGACGAACGGTGCTGTAGAAAATGTACGAAAAATACCACATTTTCGAAGGAATCCCAGAAGCGAACCAAAGCGAGCCAGACATCTTTAAAAATTATAATCAGCAAGCTAATTAATGATTGATGAGGGACAGCAGACGCGTTATATACCCTTAGGGCTCGAATGAGCAAACTCGGGACTCAAACTCTAAAGCCTAATAGCAGTTAAACCCAAAACCTTCCTTGGATAAAGTGGATTAAGAAAATCTAGGACGGATTAAGATTGATTAGAGTGGATTAATACGCGATAAGGTGCACTATATGGTATTTAGGGCGCAATAGGGTGGATTGAGACAGTTAATGTTGATAAGACGGATTAAGGTGGTTCATGTGATAAGACGGATTAAGACGGATTACAGTGTCGACGGACTTCCTTATTTCTACATACCGCCCCTCGTGGGCTATTGCAGTAACGGCTGTACATAAGAGGATTAGGAGGGGTTAAGATGGATTAAGGCACAGTAGATTGGAGTAAGAGAAATTTAGGCGGGTTAGGGCAGATTATAGTCGATAAAGACGGATGAAGGGGTATTAAAGTGTATTATGACAGATTAAAGCAAATTATTGCGATCAAGAAGCATTAAGAATGGAATTAAGGCGGAGGGCCGATTAGGGTGAAGCTGCATTAATCAATAGAGCTCCGCATTAAAGGGGCCCTGAAACGCATTTTACGCACATTGATTTTATTGCACATTTGCTTTGTGTGGGACTTGACGATGACCGAAACACCAGTGAAAGCGGCGAAATTGAACCGTATTATATTTTAATTTGTACCAGAAATCGGTTTCCGCGCTGACTGCAGCGCCATACATCAACAGTTTCTCCGAGCGGATATGACATCACCATGCTGCTTTGCTGCAGGTTCTGATTGGCCAGGAACAGTAGAGAATAAAACTATACATCGCACATATCGATAATGCACCGAATATAAGAAATTCCAAATTCAGAACGTGTTTTATGCTTGCTAAAGGTACAAATTTGGGCATTACAACTTCATTTTGCTTGTAACTGACACAAGGATCGCTGTGCGGCCCACGTGGTGGTTGTGGTAGGAAGACCACAGAGGGCAGCACGGTTCCGGTTCTGCAAGATGTAAGCCGCGTTTTGATTGGAAGCAGCATGCACGCCTTGGGATGCCGATATCTGTCGTCTGCTTTTATTTTGAATTTGTAAGTTGAATAACTTGCGTTTGCCTGCATCGATCTCGAAAATTCTTTTTGCATTTACCTCAGAACAATACAACGAACCCGTTTCGATGCAAAACTCAGCGAGTAAAATATGGTTTCAGGGCCCCTTTAACGCCGCTGAATACATCTAAATCGAAGTTAAGCCACTTCCTTCAATTTTAATCCATCTTACCATCTTAATCCGCACGACTCTGTTTTAATTCAGCTTAATCCATCTTAATACTTTTTAACCAGTTCTCCCACAATATTCCATTTTAATCCACCTTATTCTACCTTAATCTGTCTTAATCCGCCTTAATCTATCTTATTCCCACTTAATATGCCTGCATTTGTCTAAATCTTTCTCAGTGCGTCCTCATCCGCCTTAGTTTGCCTTAATCCATGTTAAACCAAGGTGTTAAACCGCCTTAATGCAGCGTAATTTATCCTTATTCACCTTAAATCGTCTTCATCTGTTCTAATCCATCATAATCCCAGAAAGGCCTAGGCCTCGACTCCTACGTTGAGTTCGGATATTGGAGGCATTGGGTTCGAGTCATAGCAAGACGCTGTTGGTGTACCACGAAAAATTAACCTGTTTACAATCACTAATCAATCGTTAACTACACTCGGATTAGGTAGAATAAGGTTAATTATGTCTGTTAATCGACGGCTTTGCCTGATGCTCGACGCGCACGAAGACAAGTAACTCACTGAGGACGTAAGCGACTGCGCCCGGAAACCGAACGCGAGGGACGAAGTAATGTAATACCTGTGTCACATGGGCTCATTGGAAGACCTTCGAATCGACGACCTTCGAAAAGTCCACAACTCTATCGACTGAAAGGAGTTCTGGCGCTGCTACACAGCAGTTTCTTACGGCCATTGAGTCGCCGAGTGATCTCGCAACAACATGGGGGCAACCGAAGCACCGACTTCAATTCTAAATCGCACTAGCTGCTTGCTATTTGCGCCGATGGCAAGGGGAAAATTTTAAATTGAGCTTTGCCTTAATCTCATGTACCAAAGGGACAAAGTAATTACGACGTTTTGCAGTCATGATTAAGAAAACGTGCCGATATTTGCACTGCTAAGCCTCAAATGTGATTTGATTAGTTCACACCAGATGGCGCCACAAGCAATGTTCCGGCGTGAGCGGACGTGTTTTTCGAGGTCTCCGGAACGAAAGCGGCAGATAAGTGTTCTTGCATGCATTGAGCTTGCTTTTCTAGTATAGGTCATTAGTATAAACTATACAGGGCGTTTTTTTTTTAGCTGCAACACATTTTTAGAATTAGAAAAACATAAATCGCGGGAATGTCTTGTGTACCATTCGAGTATACGGATTGGCGGCCTCTAGATACAGAACAATTTCCCACTTGTATGCATAATTATCGAAATTACGTTAATTAACTTTTTAATTATTAGTAATTGGTGGCTGCAGCAAATGAGTACTTTGGAGCCTGTCCTCGACACTACCTATCCCAACGATCAAATTTTGAATAGCGGAATGCATGTCGGAGCTACGCGAACAATTAGTTCCCCATGGCAGGCTCCTTGAAAACGAAAATAGACGAGAAAAAGAGCGTCTGCCCCGCCACGGTGGTCTAGTGGTTATGGCACTCGGCTGCAGATCCGAAGGTCGCGGGATCGAATCCCGGCCGCGGCGGCTGCATTTCGATGGAGGCGAAATGTTGAGGCCCGTGTGCTGTGCGATGTCAGTGCACGTTAAAGAACCCCAGGTGGTCGAAATTTCCGGAGCCCTCCACTACGGCGTCTCTCATAATCAGAACTGGTTTTGGGACGTTAAACCCCACAAATCAATCAGAAAAGAGCGTCTGTGACGTCGATGGCGCCGCCCCCTCGGCTGTCCAGCGCGGGAGGGGCGCAAGGACAGGGTGTGAAAAACGCAGGTGCAAAGAGAGCGGGGCACAGCTTTCAGGAAGTAGCTTTGCGGGAGGGAGTAGACAATGCAGCAGCTGTGACTCAGGCTAAACACCCAGACAGTAGCCAGGTGCAGGTGACTCCAGCTGGAAAACCTCAGCGAGTTATCCTAGCTGGCGATTCCAATTTAGTTCGATGCGCCGAGGCACTCAAAAAGAGGGTCAAAGGCAACAAACGAGTATTGGTAGGGACTTTCCCAGGACATAGGCTGGGTTCAGTCATGAGGCAAGCAAGAGAAAACCTCACGTCTGGGGCTCACGGACGCAACCTCGTGATGATTGCGGCAGGGCTAAACGACGTCCTCAACAAGAATCGTCAGGATTAGCGACGACCTTGGCAAAAGGCGTCAACGACATGCGCGCCATCTACCCCCAGCTGCAGATAGTAGTGTGCACGGTACCGGAAATACCAGTGCGTGACGGCAACCTCCAAAGAGCGGTTGTCGATGCAAACAAAGAGATATGGCGTACGAGTCGAGAGAAGGGTTTCGTAGTGGAAATAAACAGGGAGGTGCATAGGTGGGGGGGTTTCCAAAGAGACGGAATTCACTTCGATAGGAGACTTGGTCATGAGGTGGGTTGGCGGCTTGCAGGACGTGCAGTAGCTTTTTTGGCGGGCGCGCGGGCCTTTGGGAGTCCGGAGTAGCAAGGAACAAAGGAAACAACCAGGGCGCTTTTCGAGCAGGTAGCACTGAGAAATGGCAGAAAAGAGGTAAAAGGAAGGAAAGAGCGAAGGCATGTGTAGCAATTACTAATGTTCCATAAACATGCAAGGTGGCAGAAAAAAGGCAAAATGATTAGAGATTGAGGAACAGTTAAACAAAGAAAACATAGGCGTTTATGCGGTTACATAAACACACCTTAGAGACCTGGAAGAGCCACCACATATTGACAATTATGTTTGGGAAGGGTGCAACAGGATCGCATCAGAAAGAAAAGGTGGGGGTGTTGGAATGCTTATTCATAGCAGAACCAAATGGGAAAGAGTAAAACAAACGTGTTCAGAGCACCTCTGGGTTTCGGGCACGATAGGTGGAAAGAAAACGTGGCTACGTGTAGCTTACCGATGTGGACGGAAAATAACTGTAAGGAAAAGAATCTAGAGATAAAGAATTGCCTAAACACCGATATTGAAAAATTTGGTCACGAGGCCGAAATCATCCTCTTAGGGGATATTCATATCCCCTGATAATGCCCACATCCACGACTTTGACGGTTATACAGACACCAATGGGAGGTTATTGCTCGATCTTTCCGAGCACCACAGTCTTGTAATAGTTAACGCGGGGCCCAAGTGTGATGGACAGATCACGTGGGAGGTCAGAAACAGGCAATCGAACATTGATTATTGTCTTATGACAAAAGGCTATGAAAAACTGAGAGAAATGAGAATAGACGAGGACGGGATGAACAGCTTGGGTAGTGATCATGAAAGCATAACGTTACAAATGGGATATAAAACTGAAAATAATAACGTAGACTCGAAGTTTGGCAGCTCGTATTTAAATGACAAAAAAATAAGAAATATAGCCGCAAGAGTAGAGGAAGAAGTAGGCAAAATACAAGACAAGGACTGGGGGTATAATGAGCGAATTCATGTAATGACAAAAGAAATAAGTAAAGCGAAGAAAACTGTTTGCTGGAAAGGAAAGAGAACGCCAAAAAGATGGTGGAACAAGGAAATCCGGGAAGCGATCGAAAAGCGACGTAAAGCATCAAGGGAGCACAGACAGGCAAAAAAGGGAGAAGCGGCCGCAAGTCGAAGTCACGGAAAGATGGGAAATATATTTAGAGAAAGAACCTATTGTACAGAAATTGGTCGAGGCAAAAATTAAAGGTGAAGGCGAACGCTGGGTGACAGAAATTCATGACAAAAAGGAGGGCGCCCCTAGAATATTTTGGAACCACATAAAAGCGCTAGGTAAAATGTCTGCCACATTGCACCAGCATAGTGTTGATGAAAGAGGAAATCAATTGGAAGGGTACGAAGCCTTGGGTTACATCCAGAAGGTAACAGCCGGTTCGATTAAAAAGATCGTCCAACCATGACGGAGAGCGAAACAAAGGAAGAGCTAGAACTTGAGAATTTCAGCTGGAAGAAGGCCGAAGGAAAAAAATTACAGCATATCCACGGAGAGAATGATGATGAGTGGGCGAAGCTCGGGAGGTTCATCGTAGATCGTGCCGAGTTCCGGATTAATTTAGTTAACGCGCACACTACGAATCCTCATGGTTCAACTATGCACAAGTGAAATCTCCCACCGGCACTTCATTGCAAGTCAAGATTCAGTGCCTATAATATATATATCGGTTGCCGGTGAACGCTTCTCCAAAGCGAGCAGTCGGTATTTATCAA